>JBAMJV010010805.1:0-65636 GCA_037951105.1 Echinarachnius parma | reverse complement strand
GTGGTGGTGGTGATGACGATGGTGATGTTGATAATGATATTGATGATGATGGTGGTGATGGTGATGATGATATGATGTTGATGTTGATCATGATCATGTTGATGATGTTGATGATGATGGTCGTGGTAGTGATGATGATGATGAGAATAAGGATGGCGATGATGATGGTGGTAATGACGGTGATGATGATGGTGATAATGATGATGGTGGTGATGTTGATAATGATGATGTTGATGATGATGGTGATGATATGATGTTGATCATGATCATGTTGATGATGATTATAATGATGATGTTGATGATGGTGGTTGTGGTGATGATGATGATGATGATTATGGTGATGATGATAATGGTGATGATGATGATGGTGGTGGTGGTGATGATGATAGTGGTGATGATGCTGATTATTATAGTGATGATGATGATTATAGTAATTATGATGATGATGATGATGGTGGTGGTGATGATGAAGATGGTGATGTTGATAAAGATGATGTTGATGATGATGGTGGTGGTAGTGGTGATGATGATGATGATGAGAATAAGGATATGTGGGTGTGTTTATTTATTATTTTATTTAACATATTGATATCAGAAAAATCTGTTACATTGATAATGATGATGTTGATAATGATGGTGGGAGTGGTTTCTTCTTCTTTTCTTCTTCTACGTGACCATGCAACTAATTATCATATAAATCATAATTAGCGAAGTTGTGATCATGCGTGTGAGGTGTTTGTTTGCATGAACGACAAATAATGTATCATCGATAATACATACAAATCAGAATTTAAAGCACAATGCACAAGTAAGACCTATATATCTATTACACAAACCCAATACAAACACGATGATGGTGGTGGTGATGAGGATGGTGATGTTAATTATAATGTTGATGATGATTATGGTGGTGGTGATGGTGATGATGATGATGATATGATGTTGATGTTGATCATGATGATGTTGATTATGATGATGTTGATGATGATGGTCGTGGTAGTGATGATGATGATGAGAATAAGGATGACGATGATGATGGTGGTAATGACGGTGATGATGATGGTGATAATGATGATGGTGGTGATGATGACGATGGTGATGTTGATAATGATGATGTTGATGATGATGGTGATGGTGATAATAAAGCTTTGTATAGTATAAGGATGGAACACAAATATATCAGATTGGCGTAGCCACGTGGGGGGGGGGGGGGTGCCTTGGTTAATGAAATAAAGAGAAAACGTAACTATAAATTCAGATTGGCGTAGCCAAGGGGGGTGGGGTATGAGGGAGGGCTTGTTTAATAAAGCTTTGTTTAGTATAAGGATGGAACAAAAATAAATCAGATTGGCGTAGCCACGTGGGGGGGGGGGGGGGGGTGCCGTGGTTAATAAAATAGAATAAAATAAAGAGAAAACATAACTATAAATTCAGATTGACGTAGCCAAGGTGGGTGAGGTATGGGGGAGGGCTTGTTTATTGCAACCAACTTCGTCAATGACCCGATCGTTTTAGTCAAAGCTCATTCAATTTCGTTCGATCACTCCTGCCGGTGTATACAATGCGATGATCAATTTCGTCATTGGGCATTTAATTTCGTTATTTACCATTCAAATTCGTCAAAGAATATCGAAAGCTGTATGTGATGCTTTGTTTCATCATCCCTTCATTATTATCCTTTGTTATTTGAACCCAGTGTCTATCTTTGTTTTGTGTCCCGGAAATTGATAACATTTTAGTTTATCGTCTATTGAACAATTTAAAAAAATTGTATTTATCATTAATTTGATATGGTAATGTGTCTCCCAACACAGATCTATTGCATGAATGAATCAATCAGACTTTTGGTCAATAATTGTTTTGTGATCAGTTTATCGTTTTAGAAACGATCATTATTGAAGTAATTGTATGAGCCTTGTTTGTTTGTTTGTTTTTATTTCCAAATCAATATTTAAAAATACATCAAAAGTCAGAACATAACATAGGACATAATATACACAATTTGTACACAAAAGTAATTACAATTCTTAATTAGAATATTCTATTTGTATGTTGGTATATATAAATAATAATATTGGTAGGATGGCCCGTTTCAGCCAATTTTGAATTTGTACGACCATTGATCAATTAGAATAGTAAATGACTAAATCGAATGTAGCAATTGCAGTTTCCCAACTTCTCGGGATGAAATTGAAGTAAGCATTGTTTGAATTGATTGACGATAGTTTGAAAATGGATGGGAAAACCTATATTAAAACAAATAATCATCATCATCATCATCATCATCATCATCATCATCATCACCATCATTGATGGGGGGGGGGGGGGGTGGGTCAGGTTAGGGTAAGCCGTCTTAATAATTGTAATAATAATAATAATACATATACTAATATACATTGATATAGTGCAAAGAGCCTCTAAGTTCTTAAATAATTATTTAATTAGTATTGACCATGGTCACCAGGTACATTTCAAACGCACACAATGATATTGCGTACTTTCTCAACTCCCCAGGGAGCATACTAGCCGAGCTGCCAGTGATGGTGGCGCTAACGCTAATTAACACACGACCGTGGTACCCAATTATACACCTGGGTAGAGAGGAGCAAGTTTGGATGAATTGGCTTGCTGAAGGACAAAGGCAGTGATGATGATGATGATGATGATGATGATAATTATAATGACAATGATGATGATCTTGATGATAACGATGATGATGATGATGATGACGAAAGGACCGTAGCCAGGGGTGTTGCATTGGGTCTTGTTGATAATTATTATTACTATTATTATGAGTATTATTATTAGCATCATTATAATTATTAAGTGGCTACCACTCCACCCACCCCCCCCCCCCCCCCCCCCCGCATTGATGATGGTGATGACGATGGCGATGATTATGATGATGAGGAGGAGGAGGAGGGGAAGGATGATGTTTATGATGACATGCCCGTAGCATTAATAATGATAATTATCCTAGCAGTCTTACCGATACTACTTCAGGGGGGTTGATCTGTTCGGAAAACACAATGCATTGGGTGGGGGGGGGGGGGGGGGGGGGGGGGGTTGGGGGGGGGCGAGCATTGTTCGTGAACAATAGCTCACCCCACCAATGTATTGTGTTTCAGACGTTGATAAACTCACCAAATATTACAAATGATAAAACGGCAAATTGTGTTATATTTCAATCTAGCGAATATGTTTTTAATATTTCAATCTAGCGAATATGTTTTTAAATATATTATCGCATTAAAACAAGCATAAACAGTTGGAACTTGGAACTTCCATGCATGTATATTCACTAAATTTTCTAAGGAAACTACATGGTAAATCTTTTGGGGATATTATTGATTTTTTAGTCAAAGGTCAAAGGTTTACATGAACAATACAAAGCTGTGCTTCCTGTTCTTTCATCTTTTGGATGTGGTGTGGCAAGATTGGTAGAGCGCGCTTTCCGATCATGAGATCCTGAGTTCAAACCGTGCCCACGGCGTTTGTCCTTCAGCAAGACACTTTATCCACTATTGCTGCTCTCTACCCAGGTGTATAAATGGGGACCGGTGAGGTGAAAGCCTTTATGTGAACGATCTTTTTGAGCCCACTGAGCGCTTGGAAGGAATACTCCCCAGGGAGTGGAGATGGTGCACACTATGTGTGCTGGTTTGCATTGTATCCTATGACCGGGGTAATAATAAAATTGTAAAAAATGAAATCCGTAGCACCCCTCCGACGGGCACAGAAATGTTGGTATCAGAGGATAGGTTATGAACCCAGCTACCAAGAAATGCTGACCCCCCCAAAAAATATTTGCTCGTAACCATGGCAACGCCAATCACGTGATACATGTTTAAACTGACTCATTAGCGAGCTTTGTAGTGCTATTTCTGATACTCCATACTCCTAAATCACATTATCTCGGAACTTACATGAGCAATACTCCTGAATGTTCATATACTCAGAGAGCAAAGAACTGCATTTATGTTAGAACATGTTTTAAGGTGAGGGTACCGTTTTAAGATCCCAAGGGTCACCGCTAATTAACCCCTAATTGTATAATACAGGCACAAATTAGAACTTAAGTGGATTTTTGGGTAGTTATTTCTCTGTAGTCGGTTTTCTGAGCTATACAATGACACATTTGTAAAGGAGGAAAGCACTGCATCCAGAGTTGAAATCCACCATGTGACATCGGACAGTCTACCCGTTGCCATGGAAACGCGGATATATGATAACGATGTCTATGTACAGAAAACTGTATTTATAATGAAAATTGCCTACAGTTTGTAAAAAATAATATTCTCATCATCCAGTCGTGAAAGGCTTTTATTTTTTAGGGAATGGAGAGTATGATTTCAGTTGTATTCTCCTTAAAGATCATTAGTGACCTATATATATTAAGGTCACTTAAGGTTCACCTCAAGGTCAATGACAAAATCCTTACTTCATACATCATGAATATTGTATGTAATTCATGCAAACTCTCATTACCCCTTAAAGTCCATGAGCCAAGTCCAGAAACAGCCCTATTTTAGGATTTGGCTGCACCCCCGGACGGGCACGGAAAATTTGGTATCAGAGGAAAAGTCATGAACCCGGCTCCCGAGAAATGCTAACCCCCCATTAAAATAGTTGCTCGTAACCAATTATGTGACACTTGCCCCTTTTCATATGAAATACAAGTTAAATTTATAAAAAAAATTAGTTACGAATTATTTAATATTTAAAAAAATAAATGTATGTTTCCAATAATTTAAACACTATTAATGAAATGACAATATCATTCCAAACAGTCTGACATAATTTGTAAGTAAATATTAATCAAAGTGTGTTGCCTAGCAACATAATTTTCCCTAGCAACTAATTTAACATCGCATATACGCTTGCCGTTTTCATTTTTCAAGGTGATTTTCTTTTCAGAACAGAATAAAACAAAATATCTAAACCATTAATTTCACTTTGATGGACTTCATATTGGTTCTAAAGTGAGACAATTCAAGAAAAATAAGCATTTCAACAATAATTTATGATATAGGTGTTTGTTAGGATATGACAAACCAAACCACCATTTTCATGAAAATGCCATTTTGCTGTACATTCCTGCATAATTAGAGTAAATCCAGTTGATTAAGACAATATAACTTGTAGACGTTTACACATATGTAAGTTGTGTTTTAAAATATACAAGACATGCAATTTATAACCTTGATAGTGCAAAGCAAATAACATATATATGATTATCCATGGAGACAATTATGTTACATAGCAACGACTTTTACCTAGCAACCACTATATGACCTATATTTAGCAGTTTCGTTTACCTTAGAAATGTTATATAGGCCTGTATTACTTTGAGAACTCGGTTAACATTGGTTACACAAACATTTGAAATACTTCAGATTCTCCATGGATACTGTCATGTTGCCTAGCAACACTATTTTCCCTAGCAACTACACATCTGACATATATTCATAGGGTTATTTTGCCTTTCCTAAGCACATTTTTGCTGTATTTTCCTACATTAAGGCCCATTAACAAGCTCCACAATGCTATATCTGGTACTCAACACTCCTAAATCAAATTTATCGGAACTAACATGACCAACATTCCTGATTTTGCATATAAATAGACACTACAGGTGTGGCTTTGTCTAAGAACAGTTTTAACGATGAGGGTAATGTTTCAAGGTCAAAGGAGTTTTCAATAATTAACCTTTGGATGTATACCCAGTGGCGTAGCTACGGGGGGGGGGGGGGGGGGGGGGCACGGGGGGCCTGTGCCCCCCCCCCCCCAATAATTTTGAAAAAACAATAGAAAACATAAGGGGCCATTTTTTGAAAAAATAAAGAAATACATAAAGTGTGTATACCAATTTATAGATGGCTTGTTTTGTACTTTAATGCAATGTTCGGCTCTTATTATAGACTTGTATAACTCTGAGTACTCAGTTAACAAACAATACAGATTTAAAACATTGAAGATTATCCATGGATACTGATATGTTGCCTGGCAACAGCATTTTGCATGGCAACCACACATTCGACATTATATTAGGGGGATCATTTGACCTTCCTGGGCACTTTTTTGTTGTTTATTCGGGTTAACATTTCTTTTTTGCAGCACACATGTTGTACTGTAGATTATCAATGCAGATTTGTATGACGGTTGCCTAGCAACTTTATCTAGCCTAGCACCAATTCATTTGGCCTATATCCAATAGGTGTTGCCCTTCCTCATGACTTTTCTGCTTTAATCGTACATTACTGTACATACTCAGCTAACTTTTAAAGTCATAAACGTTACATATTCTTTTCTGAATTGAAAGGGAGTGTCCATATGTTTGTGATGTCAGTAAAGCATGCAGATGCGCAACTCCAGCTGGGGTCGCCTACTTTCCAACAATAACCCTTCCTCCTTGCATGTCCCCTCGCATGTGTATCCCTTTCTGCTTGCTCTTTCTATCGCCTCTCCTCCCCTTGTTGTATGTACTGGTAGCATCCCATCAGTCTACCTTTCCATAATCGCCTCTCTGCTTGTAACTCAACCCCTACCTCCCCGCGGTACTGGCTGGATATCTTGGGCTTTGCGGCCTGAGAAACCAACAGGGGCTCTGGGTAGGGAAGGAAAACCCGAACAAACCACAAGGTGGAGGGCGGTGGCCTCTGCCTTGCTAAAGCAGAACATCTTAGCTGCACCCGGCTGGGAATTCAGTGGCCGCGTGCCCAGTTTGTATCCAGGTCACACCCCTACGAGAATCTATCATGAAAGTTTTCCCCCCGTTACGGCCCCGAGTCCCGGTGGCTGCTTGCTGGCAGCAGAGTGGCAGGGGTGCGAAGAATCTGCCGGATGATTTGCTGCCAATTCCACAGGTACACAACGGAGCAGCGGAGAAACCAGCGAAGCAGAGAACGTCGACAGAAGAGAACACCACAAAGAAGAAGAAGAAGAAGAGCAACGGAAAAGGAGAAACTGCAACACCAAACAGCGCAAGTATACAGGAAAGGACTTACCACCGACCACGAACAAATAAAACACCTGACATGACTAAAGAAACCGCCTCACAGTCTTCTTACAACACAAGGAAACCCGGTATGCTGAATATTGGAACCTGGAATGTGAGAACACTGAAGAAAATAGGACACTGGGATGTACTCCTTGAAGAAGCTAAGAGATTTGGCCTGGATATTCTGGGCTTGTGTGAGACACACCTGACTGGCACAGAGACGCTTATAAATAAAGGGGAGTACTCAATCCTTATATCAAGCAGGGCAGATAACATTAGCAGGGAGGGAGTCGGCATCATGATTTCCCAACATATACTGCAATGCTTAGTGAGCTACGAAGCAGTCTCATCAAGGATTATCACAGCGAAATTCAAAATGAAGGAAGGGATCATCAATATTATCCAGGTTTACGCCCCCACATCTGCACACAGTGAACAAGAGAGTGATCTTTTCTATGATGCACTGCAGCTGCTTATACAGAAGGTCCCTAAGAAGGAGAATATAATCGTGATGGGCGACCTCAATGCGAAAGTAGGAGCAGACCACGGAGTATGGGCGCCAACTTTAGGCAAGTACGGATTAGGCAAGATCAACAGCAGAGGGGAGAAGCTTCTGGAGTTCTGCATGTTGCACAGAATGGCAGTGTGTAACACCTACTTCCAACACAAAGAATGCAGAAGGGCAACATGGACATCACCGTGTGGCCACTACAGAAACCAGATTGATTTCATCATTACCAAACTAGATAATATACAAATCTTCCAGAACTGCAGGTCATACTGCTCAGCGGACATTGGGTCAGACCACAACCTGGTATTAGCGAATGTGAAGTTCTCACCTACAAAGACCAAGAAAATGAAGAGCCTCCCAAGAAACTATGATGTTAGTAGATTCACTGACCCTAACATTGTAGAAGCCTTCAAAGCCAGGATAGGAGGTGCCTTTGAGCCACTACTTCTGCTCCAGGACACAGATGTGGATGGGCTGTGGAAGAAGTTCAGGGACACCACGAATGACATCACCGAAGAAGTAGTTGGCTTCAAAAGATCCAAGCAAGTCAAGGGTCTCCCAGAAGAGGTTCGCAAGGCTTGTGAACACAGGAGGAAGGCA
Organism: Echinarachnius parma; assembly: GCA_037951105.1. NCBI lineage: Eukaryota > Metazoa > Echinodermata > Echinoidea > Clypeasteroida > Echinarachniidae > Echinarachnius > Echinarachnius parma. The sequence goes on along the minus strand of JBAMJV010010805.1, from coordinate 57,525 downwards.
AGAATTCTCAAGCTGAACGAGCCCTCGGTCCGGAACAAGAAAGATTACAATAAACTAAACAAGACTGTCAAGTATGAAGTGAAGAAGTGGAAGAAGAAACTTCTCAATACTGAAATGGAAGAAATGGAAATCGCTCACTCAAAGAACAACAGCCACGAGCTCTTCAAGAAGGTGAAGAAACTTGCTGGTGAAAGAGACAAGATGCAACCTGCAGCGAAGAACAAAGAAGGCATCTTAAAAACGGCTCCCACCGAGGTGTTGAATTGCTGGGAAGAACACTTTAGCTCTCACCTGAACATGCAATTTCCAAGATATGAAAATGTTCTCCACGCCATACCTGACCCTCAACTTACAGACACCCCTAGTGAACCCTTCACAATCGGAGAAGTACAAGCAGCAATTAAACAGCTGAAAAACAACAAGGCCTGCGGCTGGGATAAAATTGCTGCAGAAACACTGAAGGCTGGTGGTCTAGCAATGAGCAACTCCTGCTTCACATTATCAACACGGCATAGTCGGAAGGTAGAACACCAGAGGACTGGAGCAAAGGTCTCATCACTCCAGTGTTCAAGAAAGGAGACAAACTAGATCCAGCGAACTACAGGGCCATCACTCTACTCTCCATACCTGGGAAAGTGTTCTGTAGAATGGTCCTCACGAGAATTCAAGGAACCATAGACAATTACCTGGCAGAGGAACAATGTGGATTTAGAAGTTCCAGAGGCACCACAGATGCTGTGTTTATCGTTCGACAAATTTTCGAAAAAGCCAGTGAAAGACGGGTACCAATCCACTGGAACTTTGTCGACTTTAAGGCAGCTTTTGACACCATATGGAGGGAAGCTCTCTGGAAATGTCTGCGTTCCATTGGTGTGGACAAGTCCATGGCTGACCTCATTGAAAACATGTACAAACAAACCAAGTGCTCTGTCATGGTGAATGGAAAGATAACCGAATGGTTTGAAGTCACAACTGGTGTCCGGCAAGGCTGCCTCCTCTCTCCAAGCCTCTTCAACCTATTCCTGGAATTTGTGATGAAGGACATTCAAAAGCTGGATGGTGGAGTACAGATGGGTGACATGCGGGTTAACAACATCCGATATGCAGACGACACCACTCTCATGGAACTGGTATTTGAGAAACTCCAAGTCTCAAAAAGTGAATTGGAGAAAGCATGCAGTAAATGGGGTATGAAAATTAATACTGCAAAATGTAAAATCATGACCGAGGACCATCGACAGATCTCTCTAAACAACACCAGCATTGAGAAAGTGGACAAGTTTGTATTCCTTGGTAGCATAGTTCCTAACATAGAAGAAGTCTAAACTTAGCTTTGCACAATTAAGGCTACTAATGTTATGTCTTGTCCATTTATAATTTCAAAAAATAAACAACTATATTTATAAATCAGTTATATTGACTGGATGTATCCTAACTATACACAATTGTACAGCAATATGGCATTTTCATGAAAATAGTGGTTTGGTTTGGCATATACTAACAAACACCTGTAGCATAGAGTATTGCTGAAATGCTTATTTTTCTTGAAATGTATCACTTTAAAATCAACATAAAGTCCATCAAAGACAAATTAATGGCTCAGATAATTTTGTATTCAGTTCTGAAAAGAAAATCACCTTGAAAAAAGAAAACGGCAAGCATATATGCAAGGTAAAATTGGTTGCTAGGGAAAATTATGTTGCTAGGCTACACAATTTGATTTATATTTACTTACAAATTATGTCAGACTGTCCAGAATGATTTTGTCATTTCATTAATAGTGTTTAAATCATAGGAAACATACATTTATTTTAGAAAATATTAACTAATTGGTAAGTAACTAAATTTTCTAAATTTCAGTTGTATTTCATGTGAAATGGGCATGTGTCACATAATTGGCGTTGCCATGGTTACGAGCAAATATTTCTTTGGGGGGTTAGCATTTCTCGGGAGCTGGGTTCATGACCTTTTCTCCGATACCAAATTTTCCGTGCCCGTCCGGGGGTGTATAGTATATCCCCTAATGTAGTACACATAAATGTTGTGAAATTTTTTGCTATAATCTTGATGTTTCCATTTTTTATTTTTGGTCCCAGGGTGCATTTTGGCGATTTTAAAGATAATTAGCTAATTTGCATATTGGTGAAATAAGGTCAGGGGTCATTTTCTATCTAGGAATAGTACAATATTGATAAAAACTAGTATTCTAGGGTATTTTGGGGCAAGGATTCCATTTCCAGTGCTCGTTTGTAAGTGCTGTATGGGAAACATTCTGAAATCCCAGATGGCTGCCCCCAATTTGCATATTTATGAATATTATTGATTTTCAGTGGCTACAGCCCCTAATAAGCAATAATTCCGGATTATTATTTGTCAGTTATGTTCCAAGTATGTATTTAAGATATCAAAGATGAGTTGCCATCGTGGCAACCTCTAGCATTGCATATTATTTGCATAATTATGTATTTTACCTAATTTGCATATTCCCCCAAATCCAGTATATTGGGAACCCGGCAAGTAAAAAAGACAAGTAATACCACTTTTCCAAGGTTTAGGGGGGCAACAGATCCATTTTTTATACTTATTTACCTGTATCACCATGGCAACCATCTCAAATCCAAGATGGCTGCTCCCCAAATAACACATGTTATGACACACGATTATATTATTTCGGTTATATTAGATTAATATTATAATGTTTTGACTTTTAATTATTGGAATAAGCAACCAGAATACTTGAATCACAATGTAGTTGTTTGCTTACAGTAAACAAATCATAATTTTATAAATTAAATGCCATTAAAGTAGCAAATAGCATTATTTACTTTAAAATGACAAAGGCCGCCATCTTGGATTTATGTGTGTTGCCGAGGTGATACGTCGAAATAAGTATCATAAATGGATTCGTTGCCCCCTAAAACCATGGAAAAGTGGTATTTCTTGTTGATTTCACTTTCTGGGTTCACAAAACACACAAATTTACATGATTTCTGGGAATATGCAAATAAGGTCAATAATCAAATTAAGCTAATTTTAGGTATTGTCAGAGGTTGCCATGGTGGCAACCAAGCTGAAGTATCTTTAATATACATTAAGAGCCTAATTTAATCTAATTTAATACTTATTAGAGGATGTAGCTACTGTAAATCAATAATATTCATAAATATGCAAATTAGGGGAAGCCATCTTGGATTTTAGGACGTTGCCCATACGACACATGAAAATGAGCACTGGAAATGGATTCCTTGCCCCATATTACCCTGTCATGATTGTTTTGATTACTACTGTACTATTCCTAGATGGAAAATGACCCCTGATCTTAGTTCAGAAATATGCAAATTAGCTAATTATCTTTAAAATCGCCAAAATGCACCCTGGGACCAAAAAAAAAAAATGGAAACATCATTTTTCCTTTTCATTGATGTATTTAGAACACATTAAAAACCATTGCCAAGATTATAGCAAAACAAAATGCTGCTTTTCATAACCTGATAGACTAGTAGCCAAATCGTAAAATAAGGCTCTTTTTGGACTTGGCTCATGGACTAATATATAGCATCGGTTAGAGTGCTAGGATAATAATCATAATAAATGCTACGGGCATGTCATCATAATCATCATTCTCATCATCATCATCATCATCATCATTTTCGTCATCATCATCACCATGGGAAAGATGAGGGTGGCAGCCTCATAATAATTATAATGATGCCAATAATAATATTAATTATAATAGTAATAATCATCATCAAGACCCAACACAACACTCCTGGCTATGGGCCTGTCATTTTCTTCATCATCATCATCATCATCATCATCATCATCATCATCATCATAATTATCATCATCGTCATCATCATCAGCCAGTCCTACCTTTATCCTTATTTTATGAAATACGATATCCGTAAGCTAATTAATATTGTTGATTACTTTGAAAATTATAGGAGGGCATTCATCGATAAGATGAATTATACCCATATACGAGTATAGCATCGGTTAGACTGCTAGGATAATAATCATAATAAATGATTTTGGCATGTCATAATTTTCATCATCATTATCATCATCAGCATCATCATCATTATCATCATCAGCATCATCGTCATCATTATCATCAGGGTATCATCACCATGGGAAAGGTGCGGGGTGGCAACCACATATTTATAATGATGCTAATAATAATTATAATAGTAATAATAATCATCATCAAGATCCAATGCAACACCTCTGGCTACGGGCCTGTCATCATCATCATCATCATCATCATCATCATCATCGTCGTCATCGTCATCTTACTTTCATCCTTATTTTATGAATTACGATATCGATAAGCTAAGTAATATCGACTGCTAGGATAATACTCATAAATAATGCTACGGGCATGTCATCATAATCATAATTGTTATCATCATCATGGGAAAGGTTGGGTGGGGGGTGGCAGCCACATAATATTTATAATGATGCTAATAATAACAATACTAATTGTTATGGTAATAATAATCATCATCAAGATGGCATATAGTAGAGAATACAATTAATGTGAGAAAACCATGTACTTTTTTTTTTTTTTTTTTTAAGTGATTTTTATTCCTCCAAATTAATATGAACATCTTAAACAGAGAATACAACAAATTACAATTATAATGAAAGAAAGTTTAAATAATTACCTTGCATACATAAACAATTACAAATCTTACATCACATAATTATAAACTACAGACGAATAATGATAATTGGAGGTTTTTAAGCTATGATAAAAAGAAGAAAACAAAAAACAAAAACAAACAAACAAACCCCCTCTACCCCCTACCCCCCCCCCCCCCCCCCCCCTGCACACTCACTCGCTCACACCTGGTCGGTAATCTGCTCAGATTCCTTTAGAAATAATTTTTTACAAAATACATAATTATCAATACTTTTAAATATGACAGGCTCACGGGAGAAATATCGTTTTATTTTAAACTGCCTTACAAATTAAATCTTATTATAATTTAACTGTTTCCCATTTTTGTAAGTGTAGCCCTAATTTCCCCATTTTAATTGCTATTTTCTCTTCTTGATCCTTATAATCTAATAAGAGTTTCTGTATTTTATCAATGGTTGGTAGTACACCCTCTTTTCTAAATACAAATAAAATATATTTTACCATAAAAATTATAGTATTACACATTTTTATTCTATTTGAATTACCCGACAATCCAACAAATATATCTCGCCAATTTAAGTCCTTCAATTCATCTAACTCATAACGTTGTATCAAAGCTTGCCATATCAATTTTACACTTAAACAAAACAAAAATATATGTGAATATGTTTCCTTTTCCTGTTTACAGTACGAACATAAATTATCTTCAACAAATCCAAATCTAAATAAATGTTCTTTAGTATAAATTGCCCCATGCAGCAACTTAAATTGAAACTCTCTCTGCTTCCCTATCATTAATGTTATTCGTGGTCTAAAAAAACATTCACTTAATTCTTTATCTATATAATTATAATTATTTTGTCCATCCCTTATTTGTAAATCATATGACTTTTGCAATTCTTGAATAAAGTAATCATATATTTTTCTTGATGGTACATCCTTAAAACTTAATGTTTTTTCCAAAATATGTAAGTTTATATTATAATTAATTAAATCTACCTCACAAAATTGTATCAAACCTAGCTCATTTTTCCAATCTCTCGGAATCGCATGATATATATCAATTATTGTAAGCAAATTCTCACCTGTCATACCATGGTTCAAAAAATATGCAACGGGTTTAACTTGTCCATTATCAATAATATGATTCAACATAACGATCCCTCGTTCGAATAACTCTTGAACAAATGCATTTTCAGAAGTCAAAGTCATGATGTAAATCCGAAATGTACTTCTAACACATGATAAGGCAATGCTCATAATTGAGTCATATTAAAGACATGATATAATGAAATAAATATAAAACCTGAAGATGCCAACTTTGGCACAGGGAATCAACGCAGCATGAATATTTCCTACGTGAAAATCCAAGCAATGCAAACATCCACTATCAATTGTATTACTTTATGAAAAATGTGTTTGCAACATGTACACAATCAGTCTCTAAATGTTAGTTAACTTTTTGTTTCAATTAGTCCATTTCACTCCATACTCATACGTAACCGTAATACTTCCATCATACAAGTCACAAAAAGTCCAACAAAATCAGCAAGAGAGCAGGTTGGATCTCCATTTCAAAGCTCAGAACACATGTCATGCAAAAGATGATTCCAATCACATGTAAGATTATACTCTTTTTTTTGACACACATTATCAAAAGGATAATTGTTACTGGCATTGGAAACGCTTATTTGTCATGAGATAATGAACTAGATGAACAATGATGGAACGTATCTTTAATTGTTTCATGAAGGTCAGCTCAGTGAAACACAGAATATTGCCAGTGCTTGTCCCATTTAATTAATAATTCTGTTAAACAAATGTGAAGATGATAGAATGCCAATATCTCAATAACAAGCTTATGGACGTATAAATAACCCATTCTTTAAGTACTGCAGAACAAACATTCATTGGTAGTTTTCATAAGAGAACCACTAGGGTAAGTTGTGTAGACTTGGACATTGTTACTAGATCCCTTTAATATTATCATTTAACGAGGTTTAAGTAGTTGACATCGTTTGTATAGGTATCCATAGTACTGTAATGATTTGATTACCCTAACAGAGTCACAAGAAAACAAAATGAAGACCTTTATCTTAAGACAATACACACTCAGAAATTAGGGCACAATAAAAGTGACGCTACAATAGCACCACCATTTAGAGTGCACTTATCGACCCCAAATTGGGGCATTTGCACCCTAATGGTGCATTAGTGAACCCCATATGATTCAACACATCACCCATAAAGGTCCTACTATTAAGACAGCGATTTGCACGCTTAATGTTTCAAATTTATATCTTAGTGTGTAACAATATTGCAGCTCATATAGCCTGACCAGACTAACTAACGTACTAACAGTCGGACCTTTCATGTCTTAGGACTACTATCATTTCCATCACATAAGAGGGATTTAAAAAGTTGCATAATTGAGATAATTTACTGAATTATAAAATTTGCATAATGATTTTCTCTAAAAACAAGTGCATCAAGCAGTGCTGCATTTCAATTTAAAAAATAAAATAATGTAACAAGCTGCAAACAAGTCTTTTATATTATAAACAAATCAAAGGTGCCCATTCAGCAGGATGTGGAGCGACGGTATTGTACTAACCTATGATATCATTGAGTGCTAAAATTTCTACAATTTCCATGTCTTATTGTAACATGTATTGAATGGTAGTTTATTATATTGAGTTTACAAGTTCAGAACATCTCATGATAATGAGCAAGACTCAAGATTATTCTGTCCTTTACTGAAAAGTTTGAGTCTAGCGGCATTGACAGCTGCGATGTGCCATATGAATGACACACAAACTCATACATTGTTGCCAGTTCCCTAGTTAACCAACTACTTCAACCAGCCCAGGAACTATGAATGTTTTGAGTAAATGTCCTCTTCCTGTGACCACTGAAAAAACTGCCACAGTCTCTAACAGTATAAAAACTAAGAGGGTTGCACCTCACAACTGGCGCAAGACCCTGATATACTCCATGATAATGGTAATATTTGCCATTTAAGACATCACCCTGAGGAGGAACACAATATAGCTCTCTCTGCTGTGAACTTACCCATGTAGCAGTCATGAAGCCACCTTCAGCCCCGATCTTAAGTGCTGCAATCCATTGCCTCTCTTTGCCAGGAAAATGTCCATCTTCTTCAGCAAAGAAAAACAACCTCTGTCCTGGTGACTTGCTTGTAATACGAAAGCTGGTTCCATCCCCCATAAGTTATATTTAAATATTTGTGAAAATAATTATAATTAAACACTTTTCTTCTTCTGGTGATTCTGCTCAAGAGCAGATCCTTAACACCATAACATCTCTCTTGTCATGGCTATTCTTTTAAAGTTTCCATATGGGCCATTCTTAACAGTGTCCAACATCATGCTGCATTTCCTTCCTCTTATTCTCTTCCCTATCATTCTTCATAGCAGTCTTTTGTGTCTAATGATGTGTGTCACCCATTTCCATATGATAACAATCAGTTTTCGCTTTTCTCCAACTTTCTATAACACCCTGTCATTGCTACAGCTAATCATATCTGTCCATTTAATCAGAATGCATCTCCATCAAAACTCGAAAGCTTGCATTCTGTTGATAGAAAAAATATTGATGATGATAAATATGAAAAATACTTAGAATTTAACAATAATACATACACAATAAGAAGATGAAGTAGAAGAAGGAGAAAAAAGAAGAAGAACTAGATGGATCTTCGACTGCGCGCAGTCGAAAATTATGCCTCCGCTATGACGCCATTTTTAATATCGAGCCTAATAATAACGTGCTTTTTAAATTTGTTTTCATATAATATTTTGAGTTCTGTGACCTTGACCATAGACCCCAAACTTTGATGGCAACATTGGCTCCCAAGAAAAATTCAGGTGCCAAGTTAGATTGAAATCTGACATTCAGTTCTCGAGATTTTGCCATTACAAGCCATTTTTGCATATATGTGACCTTGACCTTTGACCTCGTGACCCCCCCAAATATAATCCAATCATTGCCACACCGATTGAGTTTGAAATTAATCCGTCAAACGGTTCTTAAGATATCACGAAAAAGATGTTTTTTGCACAATATTGATTCCTGCGACCCTGACCTTTCACTGCATGAACCCCAAAATTTAATCAGATCATTGTCACCCACATATATACACTCATACCAAGTTTGAATTTGATCTGTCAACCAGTTCTAGAGATATCGCGAGAACGAGGCATTTTTGAACATATATTGAGTCCTGTGACCTTGACCCTGTGACCTTGACCTTTGACCCCATGAACCCCAAAATCTACTCAGATCATTGTCACCCCAATATGAACACTCATACCAAGTTTGAAATTGATCCGTCAACCGGTTCTTGAGATATCGCGAGAACGAAAACGGGACGTACGGACGGACGGACAACCCGAAAACATAATGCCTCCGGCCACTTCGTTGGCGGAGGCATAAAAATAGTAGTCAAACCAAGTGTGTATAGTGGCCACCCAAGGGAGATAAGAAAAGTGGCCACTGCAGACAGGTGACCTCTATAGACAGGTTATACTGCACTGTTTTTCCTCTGCTGGGATTTAATTTGGTGGCCACTATAGGCAGGTTAGCTGCTATAGACATAAATAAACCTTTTGTTTATTCTTTACACTGGTCAAAGTCCTACTGACTTAAACTTTCATAACATAATCAATCATTGAATAATGAGCAATTTACTTGCTTACTTGATGAGAATATTTGCTTTCAAGTACCATTCTGTGCTGAACTGGAGACATGCTTCTTCCTTTAGGTAGTTTTCTTGGATTGTATACAAGTACTCAAGGAACAATACTTACATACTCTTTGAATCAATGCAAGTGACAATGCTTTAAATAAATGATTATTTACAACATGGAAATCAATGCCATCAAACTTGTGGTCCATTCCTGCATGCCCCAGATTACTCAACACAACTGCTATATTTGTGAACTTACCTTCCATCATAAATGAATATCCGAAGTCTTAATCTGAAGGCATGGATGCACCATTTGACTCTGGCTGAACAACTTATACCGGTCATCTTTTATTCTGGTGATATAGGAAACATAAAACATACATAAGATTTGATGACTGGATAAGCAAACTGTTTTTATGTTTTTAGTACGGAATTATAAAAGAGAAATTGTCATTTAGAATAATATCATCATCCTCATCAGCATCCTTATCCTCATCATCATCACCACCACCATCATAATCCTCATCATCACCACTACCATCATCATCATAATCATCATCAGCATCATCACCACCATCATCATCCTCACCACCACCGTCATTTTCAACATCATCATCATCATGATCAACATCATCATCAACAACATCACCATGATCAACATCAACATCATCACCATCATCATAATCATCATCACCATCATAATCATCACCATCGTCATCATACCTCAAACTCGAGTTTAGTAAGTGATGGTCTTCTCGGTCTCTTCCTTGAGTAGTACTTTGGATGCTTCTGTTCTTGAGCCACCTTTGCCCTCTCCTCTTCCTTCTAGTTGATTAGCTTTTGCTTTCGGTCCTTCTGGCTGTTAAGTCCCTGTAGTGAACACAAGTATTGCAGGGATAGTTCAGTTTTGGTTTAGAGGGCGCTTCAAGAAATATTTTTGTTGTGAGGTAATGAAAACTCTCAAGTTTACAATTTGAAAAAGCACACAGTTTCAAAGATAGAATAAACTTTGTTTGATCTAAATCGATTGAGAAACAGCTAAAAATATATATTCAATCAGAAATAGCTTGGCAAATAACTAATACCAACAAGCAGTACCGAATAACAAATAATACTAACAATTCAAATCTCAGCATCTTAGGAGTGGTCTAACCCTTTAACCTAATCACTGACAACACCACCACCATCATCACAATAATGTTAATCACCATCATCACTACCACCACCATCATTATCATCAACATCATAATGATCAACATCATCATCCTTATCATCAGCATCACCACAACCATCATCATCATTATCAACATCATCTTTATCCTCATCATCCTCCTTATCCTCATCATCCTCATCATCACCGCCACCATCATCATCACCATAATCATCATTACCACCATCACCACCATCATCATCATCATCATCCTTATTCTCATCATCACCACCACCACCATCATCATCATCATCATCAACATCATCATGATCATCATGATCAACATCATATCATCATCACTATCACCATCACCATCATCATTATCAACATCCTCATCATCACCACCACCATCATCATTGATCATCATCACCATAATCATCAGCAGCATCATCACCACCATCATCATCCTCATCATCACCACCACCATCATCTTCATCCTCATCATCATCATCACCATAATCATCATCACCATCATCACCATCATCATCATCCTCACCACCACCACCATCATCATCAACATCATCACCATGATCAACATCAACATCATCATCATTACCATCACCACCATAATCATCACCGTCGTCATCATACCTCAAACTAGAGTTTAGTAAGTGTTGGTCTTCTCGGTCTCTTCCTTGAGTAGTACTTTGGATGCTTCCAGTTCTTGAGCCACCTTTGCCCTCTCCTCTTCCTTCTAGTTGATTAGCTTTTGCTTTCGGTCCTTCTGGCTGTTAAGTCCCTGTAGTGAACACAAGTATTAAAGGGATAGTTCAGTTTTGGTTTAGAGGGCGCTTCAAGAAAAAAAAAATTTGTGAGGTAATGAAAACTCTAAGTTTACAATTTGAAAAAGCACACAGTTTCAAAGATAGAATAAACTTTGTTTGAACTAAATCGATTGAGAAACAGCTAAAAATATATATTCAATCAGAAATCACTTGGCAAATAACTAATACCAACAGGCAGTATACAACTAATAAATGGGCTTCTTGTGATAGTCAAATCTATTACCGAGGTGGGCTCAAAATGATTATTACCCGAAGCGTAGCTGAGGGTAATAGTCATTTTGAGCCCACCGAGGTAATAGATTGCCTATCACAATCAAGCACATTCGTTAGTTGTTTTATCAGCTTATAGCAAAATAAGTGAAAATCTCTTGAATATTTCATAAAATCGCTGGGCGCATCTAATACGCTTAAAGTCATTGTTATTTGGCGCATACAATCACAAAGACGCAAAACCGAGTGCGCACCAATGCGCTGGCAGTTGCGCACATACGCAATGAATGCGTGCTAACGCTACCACGGATGTGCTTATTGGCTGTCTTGGCGTTCTTCTTCCTAGGGTGTTAGTTTTTACCAGCAATGGCAATCACGTGACTAGAACGTGTGCGCCATAGAGCACTGCACAAATTTGATCGCGTGTGCATTTTGCTTAAACACATGATCTATGGGACGAACGCGTAACGAACTTTTAGTGTTAATTTTTTGCTAACAGCCCGGTCAAGTGATTGCGCGGGGATTGCGCGTGTTGTCCAAAACTATCATTTGTCAAATACAATGGTAAAACGATCTTATGAGGGATATAATACCGAATAACAAATGATACTAACAATTCAAATCTCAGCATCTTAGGAGTGGTCTAACCCTTTATAACTGACAAATGTTAAAAGTTAAGCTTATCATAATAGTTTTAGCTCTGTTGAAACACACATTGAGGGATTTCATGAAATGAATCCATAGTCACATACAGAAAATAATGAAAAGAGTTCATTTAAAGTTGTATCTATCTATTCCACACTGATATATTAGTGCACATTAAGGTAATTATAAAATCTTCCAAGAACCAGCTCTCTATACTAGAGTATAACACTAAGCCTAGATCTATACCTAAATAGGCTTGTATAATTTAATCAAGTTTAAGACACTTGACTTGAGTAACAGAGTATTGTATTATATACACAAGCCCTAAAAGTACAACATGCAAGGCATATATATCCAAGACGTAGAAAAGAGGTATGACAAGCAGAAAAGTGAACAAGACAAAACATAACATTAGTGACATTGAAAAGGAATAAACTAACTGTATGTCTGTAAACTTGTGTAAACTGTGACTCACATCGTTACACTTTATACAGTTATTGGGCCGGTCATACTTGCGGTAGGGGACATGGTGATCCGTAGGGTAATTTAATGTGGGTCAGACGTGGTGTAAGTACGTTAAACTAGGTTAAACTAAGTTGAACAACGTGGAACTACGTTGAATTACGTTAAGGTACGGTGGTTGGCCAATGAAGGGTGCGGATAAGTACGTTTAAGTACATTCAACTACGCTAGACTACGCTTATGTGGGTACAGCTTGCTCACGGACAGGTACGGAGTGGTACGTATGACTACACTTGAGAACGAGAGACTGCGGTAGCCACTACGCTGGACTACGCTAAAGAACATCAAACTACAGTAAATAGCAACTCCGCACAGAGTATATACAGCCATTGTGCGCTTGTTTTTCAAACATAGAAGTTCTGTGAAATTTGTCTATTTTTTGCTGAAACATGCTTGGACCAAGAGTGCTGATGCTAGTTTAGTTCACGGTAAAGTATGTTAGACTACGCTAGGGTACGTTTGAGTACGTTAAGAAGTACGTTAAACTACATTAGACTGCGTTGTACTGCGTTAGACTACGTTAGACTTCGGTATAGTACATTAGCATCACGGATGCCTTTAACGTACCGCTTTTTTTTTAACATGTTCCAAAGTTAAGTTAAGTATACTAAGTATGGTACGGTAAGGATGCCAGTACGTTCAACTACCTTCAACTACGTTCAACTACGTCCACTACCGCAAGTATAACTGGCCCTTTACACTGTCATACTAAGTTTAAGACCAAATAAACAGGTCAGAAAAACGTCAACATGCAGACAACAACATTACTAGACTAGTCATTGCCTAACATTGAATTAGATACAACTCATTTGGTGCATTGCGCAGTATCTAATATAGTTAGATCTAGTCACTAGTAGATCCCAAATGTATGCTTAGCTCGGTTTAGGACTATGACTAAAAAAGTAAAATCTACGTCCCCTTGGCCTTGCCTTGGCTTTAAATGTCTGTGTCCTGTGTAAGCGGAATTTCAAAACTTAGCCAGCCGGGCCTGGCCCACTGCGCTGAGCTTGCACAGTGGACAATGTAATGGCACTGCATCGCGATGCTAGCAGCGCCAGTTACCCGAGCGGGGTTGGATTAGCCCTATTTATATATTGTATCCCCGACAAAGACAGATGGAATGCACATACATTAGATTTGTACTAAGCCATATGATCCTGCCCAAAACATATATATCTGAATATATAATTAAATATCAGACAGTAATACTCACATTTTAGCACAAGGTTCGTATGTTGATGTGATGCAATCGCCATCTACTTTACGTCGCAGCTTCGCGTCGCGTACGTACGCGTCTCTTCTCATTCAGATTGTACACAGTACAGGGCCAGGGTATACCGTACTGGTACTATACTGTAGATCCTATGTAACATAATTATAATGGACCATGCAAGAAGGGAAATTCCCCCAAATGTAGAGATTTTAGTATTGTTGTGTTTGCGTCCATCTTCACTTATTTGGGGAACAAATATTATTTTGGGGTTGTAATCTTACCATTCTTGTTCTTAACAAAAAAGAGCAGAATAATTTTAACGAAGGTGACTGAAAATAATGTAATAAGATGTCAAGTTATTTTAGAAAAAAACTTTGAAATACATGAATTGTTTGATACCAATCATTTGTGAGAAAATCACATTTTTGTATTCTGATTTGCCATTCATACGTGCATAAGAGAAACGTAAATCTCATGTTTACTATAGTTTTACCTCTATCTTGATTACACAATTAATATCATCTGATACACCTCAAAAATATCTTTAAGAATCATACAAAAAATGAAAATAAGCACATTTTTACATTCTGATGATTTTTGGTTAAAAACACAATTTTGCATGGGGTCAAATTAGGCTTGGCATCCGGCCTAATCGGAATCCTGAGTAGTTAAGGCAAAGTTTAAGCATGGATGCCAGCCATTAACAAAAAATGCCGTTCAACTTTTTTTCTAGAGCACTTTTTGATTTGTGGCTGGTCTAGCTATTAACCATACAACTAATAATAATGATACAATACTACGAATCATAAATAGCGCATAATAATTTCTATGCGCTTTTTAGTTTATTTACTTATAAAATACAGAAGTTACATGAAATTACACTGCTGCTATGCAAGGGAAACATTAATCATTGAACATGGGCGAATGATAGTATAGGTCTGGTGTATGTGTGGGACATGTGTTCGCGCGTGTGTGCGTGTTTGTTTGTATGAGTGTGTATGCCGACAAAATGATGTATCATCGAGGATGAGAGCCAATATATATAAGTTGTTTATTTTGTGTAACAAATTGTTTGTATAAACACATCATAATATCAAGCATCATAATGCATTCGGAAGATCCTAAACCGTATTAGGGTTTTGGCGTAATAAAGCAGCATTTTCAAATGGACAGTCTTTTCTTAAACAGTAATGCTGCTCATTTTACCATATATAGTTATGAGTAATAAACTATTTAAAATTACATTGAAATCACACTGAAGATAAAGACAATATCAGTTAAATCATCTTTGTTTCGTATCGAACAACATTGTTATTATTTCACAAGTTAGCATTCTTATTATTATCATATTATCATTATAAAACTAAATCATTAAATTCAAAATCAAAGCTCGAGAAGTTTAATCAGATTCAAATGTATCATACTTTTGCCGGATTGATACCTATTTAGTAAATTGCAGGTTTATTCGTGTTCATTTTCAGAAAGTTATCATAACGATATCAAAAGGGGGATGCAAAAAACAGAGCGGCAGCACTTATTATAAGTGACGACTGGACTTATATTATAGTACTTATTTCGTTTTAAGTCATACGGAGACTAATATAGTACTCGTCATTGTGACGTCACAATAGAATCAAGCGTTTGATAAACGGGCACGTGAGGGCGCTATATTATATCCGTCGCTCGCTGATGTGTTTACAAATCCGACTGCTTTTCATTAGCGCGTTATTTGTAAATGATCGACTTATCAAAGCAGAAACTGCCTGAAACATGTTGCACAGATATTATATTTCTGATTATTGGTCCATTTATTATAGTTTTGTAATGCGATATGAAAGATAGATCGATTTGATGAATGCCGCACACTTAGAAATTTCGATGACTTTCCATTGAGTTACGTAGTTACTTTGCTCTATATCCCCAAATTTTGTTTCTTTTTTGCCTTGGATCTACTCTGATTTGATCCAAAATCTTTCAACTGCTCATTCATATAACTGTTTTGAAGCAAATTTATTGAGAGATTTAATCTAATAAGATCCATAATGTAAATAAATCACTAAACCTTGTGGCGCACACTTAGCGATTCCGGATATGAATTATTTCGTTCGGAAAAAATTATCACTCAGAAAACCCGCTTTAAAAGAAATATTTAAATTATTCATGATAAATAAGCCTCGAAATATCAAACATATGACATAACTTACCTTTTAAACATTTTTTAATTTTTTTATAACAACGCAATAAAGCCAAAAGGAGATTTGTTGAAGGCAGAATGAAGACGCACTTTTCGTTTCGTGCGTCAGACGTACTTGTCTTATAACCTAAGTACATATCACAAGGCACTTCTCCAAAAACCAAAGAAACGAGAAAAAACGAATGGAAAATTATTGGGAGAATATGTTTCTTTATTATAAAGGTGTAAGGGAATAAGAAAAACAATAAAACAGACCAAATCGGCCAGTTAACATGTCAAAATCACCCGTACAATCCAACATATTACCCACGTCGCACACTTAGTACACGGACAAAAGTACGTACTAAACTCCATAGGCGATCTACACGGCGAGAATTACCATTTATCGTACCAGTCTATGTCGCATACTTATTATCCCCGAGGGGGAGAGGGGAGAGGGGAGAGGGGAGAGGGGAGAGGGGAGAGGGGAGAGGGGAGAGGGGAGAGGGGAGAGGGGAGAGGGGAGAGGGGAGAGGGGAGAGGGGAGAGGGGAGAGGGGAGAGGGGAGAGGGGAGAGGGGAGAGGGGAGAGGGGAGAGGGGAGAGGGGAGAGGGGAGAGGGGAGAGGGGAGAGGGGAGAGGGGAGAGGGGAGAGGGGAGAGGGGAGAGGGGAGAGGGGAGCGACTGATATGGGGGTAATTGTCTTAGGTGACAATTGTCTTCGGGGTTAGTGTCTTGGAGGAGGGGGGGGGGGGGGGGGGAATGGTCCGGAGCGATAGTCCCATTACCGTTAATCTGTTTAAAAGGGTTATCATTAAAAACTAAAAGTTATAATTCAATATGTCAATGGAAGAAAAGCACATACACGTCCCAATTACAGTGCGTGCTGATCAACACCACTGGCGAAGTTATTTCTCGATTGAGTCAAGCTATACATGCATTGAGCTGAGCTCGAGCGAAGTAGCGAGATTATTCTATCACTATCAGTGCGCACCATGTGTGCCATTAGATAGACATAACTACTGTTATACCATTTCTGAACTGAACCAGTTTTGTAATGTGAATTCCCCTGACAATGTTACCCTAGTACACTGCATTTAAAGGCTTATAAAGCATCATGTCCTAGCTGTTCCATCAATTTGGCTATTGGAATTCTTCACCCCCTTTTCTTATAATACTGGGAACTGCGCATCCCCACTCTCACACAATGCAGAATATGGATTGAGGTTTAGTAGATAAAGGAATGATGAGCATTGTGTCTAGCTTTTCATGCTCCCGTAATGCCTTTTAAAAGGATCTAGTGACTTTGTCCGAATCGACCAAACTCCTTACTGTTTTCCTATGACTATCATGAGTATGAAACCAGCTGAAAACTTTCCATTTCGTTATTAAGATATCTATGATTTCATTTTGTTAATAAAAATGTATTTAGGATTTTTACTTGTGGTACTTGTGATAAGTAAATTGCACTTTACATTTTTGCTCATTACTCAGTGACTGTGAGCTAAAGTTATACACATTTCATCAATCAGTAGAAAGAGATACAATCAATTGTAATTTACAATTAAGTGTACATCAGACAATTTGCGAGATTCAACCAATCAGATTTGCGTATCCAGAACACATGCTCTGACTTACAACTAATTGTAACTTACAATCGATTGTATCTCTTTCTGCAACGGGGCCCTGATGTACAGTCAAACCTGTCTATAGTGGCCACCCAAGGGAGTCAAGAATAGTGGCCATTGTAGACAGGTGGCCACTATAGACAGGTTCAATAGCACTGTTTTTCCTTTCAGGGGATAACTTTTGATGGCCACTATAGACAGGTTGGCTGCTATAGACAGGTGGCCGCTAAGACAGGTTTGACTGTAGTAACTAGATCCCTTTAAAGGTATGTGGTAACTTGGTACCATTATTAGCATGTGAAAATGTAAGTTGAATGGTCAAGTTGTATATAATTTCTATGCTTGAAGAACAGTCTGTACAAAATATACAGCAGACTGATTAGTGTTGGCTAGGAAATGAGCCAAAATAAAAAATAAAGGAAATAAAAAGATCACTTTTAAATTGGTGTTGACTGCACCTTTAACCCTATCACCATAACACACCATACATGAACCATTGATTTATTGATTTACCATGTAGACAATACCACTGGAAAGGAAAAGGTTAAAGGGGGCCAGCATCCCCAAAAAAATAATTCCTGGATAACAATGATATGAAGATTAGCTATAGCTATCCAACCCCTCACCCCTTACAGAAAAAGGTTTCCATAAATATAAACAAAACAAATTATTACTGCAAATTTTCTGGTAAAAACTTAGAACACTGTGCACCCTTATAGCTATGCCACTTTCCTGGAGAGTATTAGAATCCTAATCAATTAATCAAATATATGTTTTATAATTGAGAGTATTGAGCTGCATTCAAGAAGGTGTGAATTGCTTGTGATAAGATGTGAAGTGGCCTCTCAAAAGGCAAGTTATTCAAATTGTATGGATTTAAAGTATTTATTCAAAGAAAAAGCAACATAAGCCAAGTTTCATCTTTCCAAAAAGTTCAAATCATACAGAAAATGAAAATATCACTTTCCAATTACTCGCACATCCGAAAATTAAAACAAAAATGAAAATACTAAACGCTGCTTCAAAACCACAATCCAGCTACGAGCGGGGTCCGATAGCTGGGTGTGTTGTACTGACGTAGAGCGAGGGGTTATCCAATCAGAAGCCTCGGTTTCTACCACATTATATACCGGATTTATATACCCCTTTATACCGGGGATTCCGTGGTTGTTTAAACTATTTTCTATACAATTATGGTGGTTTAAACTGTTTGAACTAATAAAACAACAGTTTATATTCGTTGTAAAGTTATTCTTTTATTCATTAATGTGTCTGATAAAGTAAAAATAGGTAAATAAATCACCTAGTCTGCGAGTTGAATCATACTCGACTCGCCGGCAGCATGCATGATACGTGGAGAGCCTCGACCGTGCGCGTATGCGGTGCATGCAATATAATAGCGGCTAGTACAGTGCAGTAGCTAGCTAGCTAGCTAGTAGAGTCGCGTAAAGTGCACTATTATCAGCTGTTTTTGCAGGTAATTGTTCTCGTATTTTGTTTTAAAAGCCCTACAAACATGTAAGTAAAATAAGAGATAGTCTAGAATAGGTGTGATCGTAATAATCTTGCATTTTCGTTCCTTTTCGGAGCATTTTAAAAGTGCAATTACTTACAAGGCAGTCATGGCAGATGGCAGTTGGTCATGGCAGTGCAGCTAGCTAGGTATAGCTATAGAGCATAGCCTGTCTCGCGGAGCGGTGCCGCTGAAACTCTAGTGCGTGTTCGTATCATTCAACTGACGGGCATTTCTTTTTTCGAGCCGGCACGTTCAATTTGCGTCTCTCAATTTGTCAAACAAATCTCTAATTTTGGGAAAATAACCACTCATACGGTAAAATATCTACTTTTACACTAACATTGGGCAATTCTAGATTTTTGTTTCTTCATTTCTGATGTTGCAAAACGAGCGAGCGATGGACGTTGTAAACAAAATAATGCACGCAAACTGATGTATACCGCGATATAGCAGAGAATTCACCCCCTCGTCACACGTCATCGTCCTAAGCGGCGAGATCGGGGTGAATTTGGGCCTGGTTTGGAGGGTGAATTTTTCTCATTTTCAATTTCGATTTAAAAATATTTAAAAAAATTCAAAAAATCTGAATTTCTCGAGGCTTGTTAAGTACAAGATTACCTTCACAATCATACCAAATTTGACTCAATTTATAATCAATGAGGGAACCGTTTAATGCCCACCTCACGCTACCCCTAGCTACCACATATATACCTGTAAACCACTTGCTGGTAATAAGAGTTTACAAGTTAAAGTCCTTCCCGTGCCAATTCGAAATTAGCATAGGCCCGCTGGTTCGGGGCCACTAAAAATTAACTTCGGGCCACCAAATTTCATTGATCCTATTTTCTACTGGCCCGTTTGGGCAAGCAAATATAAAATAATTTGTCATGATTTTCCTTGTCTTGGGCCACCAAATGTAGGTTTCGGGCCAGTAGAAGTTGGCAAAACTTGTTTTGACTTGCCCTACTGGGCCACAAGGCAAAAACGTTAATTTCTACAATTGCATAAGGCGACGCCTATCTCCGATTCACTAGCCCTAGGCCACACATAAATGTAGAGAAAGCTACAGAAGTGGGCCAGTCCTCTGGTAACTTCTGTGATTAACTTTCCCTTCTCCATTATATAAACGCTGTGCGCCTGGCTAGAAGGCAGAAGGTACCATTTTAAAAGTCTCTGGTATGACCCGGTTCGAACCCGAGACCTCCCGTGCATGAGGCGGACACTCTATAACCCCACTAAGCCACCATACTCCGGTATGGTAACAGGAGTACCATAGTGTGATGTGACTGATGTCCTAGCTATTCATTGCCATGGGTAACTGACTGGTTCTATGAAATGTCAGGCAAGCCCCAAGTTAGTGACCTAGCAGTTGCTAAGGCGATCAGCCAGCTCCAATTCACTACTATTCCCCAGTATAATGTACTTTTTAATTTGCTGTCATGTCTGAGAAAATAATTTAGAATAATTAATAACATGATAGCTGAAAACATGCACCGGAAAATCATGGGGTTGATTAAATCAGAATAATTTTCCTTCATATTATATTTTTATTCTAACAAATACTATAAATATGTGTTGAATAATTGTCTTTGTTGTCTACTTGTTTCACTCACTCACGTTTAGGAGGGAAATAAAATGGAGATGGGAAAAACACTCCAAGGATAAAATGTCAGGTTGAATTAAAAACGTGGATATAACTATTATTTATGTATTCGCTGTTGCAAAACAGGTGGTTAATGCTATAGAACCTTTACATTCTATTTCTAAATGCCAGACGATTTTTATACCATTTCCTAGCCTTGGTTAAATTAACCAATTGACTACAAGTTATTGTAATCCCAGTAGACTTAGTACATGAGCTTCCAGGTTCTAGTATCAAATAGGTTAATTCAATCAACTGCTACATTACACATGTGTCCATTCCTGCACATGTACTGAAATTCCTCTATTATCCAAAATTACATTTTATTCCATCGCAAATTCATTGAAATACTGGCTGTAAATAAGAAACAGGTTTTCTTTTGGGTTTGTACATAATGGAGAAATCATCTAAAAACAGGTGAGGAAAATCACTAACACCGCTCTATAATAAGCAAATTGGCACATTTTCTAAATGATATCTAATTCAAAGGCCAATAATTTAAAAACTGGCTATATATATTAGAACGGGTTTAAACAAAAACCATTTTATAACAGGTGGGGAAAATTCCTAACACAGCTTTATAATTAGCAAACAGAAAACTCCAAAATTTAGCAATTTCGAATATAATAATCTTTGGTAATATAATAATTTGGTAATACTTTGGTAATATAATAATCTAAAGCATGCGTTCATGCGGTCTGAATTGCGAAGACTAATGTGTGCAGAGCGAACGAATCGCCCGGGAATCTATTGTCTACAAACGTACGCGTGAATAGCATTGGCGCACTCGCAAATGGTTGGCCCGTATGGAACCAGGAAATAGTAGTGGTTCCGTAAGTGGTGGAAATTAATTGCTTTGTTTATGAATTACACAACCCTTTGCAAAATGTTAGGTATCTATTTGATATCACAAAACAGTACCAAAACATGTAGTAATGTGTTGTTATTTGCCCGGTGGTCCCCTTTAATGCAAAGTCTTGAAAGATGGCATTATGAACATGGAAAATAAAAGGGTACTGTGGATTAGACACAATAGATACAGTAACTGCTTCTAGTTTGAGTTGTATTTTGTTAACAACATGGCTTCCTTTCGTTATAGATTATTAACCACAAGTTGTTGTTCAATAGTGATGTTCTTAAGTTGGGCTTTTCATTTAACAATAGACAGTAAAGTGAACAGAATTTCCTCACAAAACCATGGTCAATATTC
Source organism: Echinarachnius parma (assembly GCA_037951105.1). Lineage (NCBI taxonomy): Eukaryota > Metazoa > Echinodermata > Echinoidea > Clypeasteroida > Echinarachniidae > Echinarachnius > Echinarachnius parma. Next base: position 35,419 of record JBAMJV010010805.1, on the reverse strand, counting down.
ACAGACCTGCACAGGCATAGTGGTTAGGATTAGGCTATGGGGATGGGGTAAGTAGAGGGGTTAGGTAGTTACCCCCCTCCCCTAATCCCCACTACAGGTTGGCTTCTTCAAAAGGGAACATAAGGGGATTTAAATGATTTGTTGGTGTTCCCCACTGTTACATGCTGATTCTGTTGACGGTTCACTTCCTTGTGATACGCTTGCTTTTGTTTTTTGCTCTGCAATGTGTCCAGTGAAACATGCAGAGGGGCTCAGGGTAAAATAGCCCCTGAAAGTGAAATGCCCCTAAAAGATTTTAGAAGGTGAACTGATCTCCCACTACAAGATATATTTTGTAGATCAATACAAGAGCCTCACATGTGTAATCTCCTTCAATAATCTAGGATAATCCTACTTCTTATCTGGATCAATACTTCATTAAATGATAATGAGTTAGTAGAACATGATGCAAGGACTGTAATAAAACAGGGGAAGTTCCTTGCTATTTAAAAAAAATAAAAATAAAAATTAGTGCACAGGCTTCTTTCATGTGTCAGTGAAATTCTTCACACTTGAAATGGTATATTACACAATAAATTCTTCTTTCCAACATTAATGAGTTACTAATAATAGATTCAGTGAAATAAAACAAAAACATAGAGGCTCATTAGCCCCTGAAAGTAAAATGCTAGAAAAAGCCCCTGTAAAAAGTTCAGTGCTAAACAAATTTGTACTGTGTTGCTTTTCATGCAGGAAAACTGTGAAAGTAGTAGCCCTCGAAAAATAAATGTTTAATTTATTCCCCGACTGTAGACCCCTTGGAAATTTGGTTAGGCCATTTATGAGCCCCTCTACCCATACTTCATCACAGGTGGGATGGGATTGGGAACATCTTTGCGGGTAAAGCTCCCAAAATTTACATGCTACTGCTAGGAAAAAAAAAGTATAACTAGGCCAGACTTCGCCCATGGATATAGGTCGTGCATAATTGATGCAAAGTCGGTTAACCGGAGGGTAAGCTCTTCATTCTATTTTAAAACCTGTCTTTCTATATTAGTCTATGGACGCAGCAAGACAAATAAACAAAGATTAAGACTCTATAGATAATGATCTGATGATACGATCTGCATTCCTGCGATTTTAATTCGTTTTGTTACGGATATTTTTGTATTTATTTTCTGGTCTTTCATCGAAATGCGCACAGGTCAAGTGATCCTTATAAAGAAGTCAACTGCTTGTAAGAAAATGATAAATTCTTGATACAGAGTGATCAGTCATATAGCAAGTAGTTTGATTAAAACTAGAAAACAAGTTGTATTTCACCATTTATTACAAGAAAAAAATTATAATAGTTTTTCCAACCTTTTTTAGCCTAATAATGATACAACAATCTATTTTGGATACCGAGTGATCAATCAGACAGCAAATGTTTTGATGAAAATAACTAAAAGAAAGGTTGTATTTTCATAATTTTCAGTCTTAGTATATAATTGCAAGAAAGATGTTAATAGTTTTTTACAATTTGTTTTGGTCTACATAAATAAAGTAATCAAAACAATCAATTTTATATACAGAGTGAACAATTAGTCAATTAGAAAGCTAGTAGTGCATTGATAAAAAAAATCATTTTTAGAATGTGTGTTTCTTAAGATTTAATCTCAGTTTGCAATTACAGGAAAAACATATTTAATAGCTTTTCTTATCTTTTTATTTTGCATAATACCTCTCGATCAAAGATTTTTTATCTTTATCAAGGTTGATGGGGGTTGTGTACAAAATAAATAAATCTATTGATAATTGGCAAATTGTCTCAATTCTCAATTGCATATTTACCATTCTTAAATATGTATGATAAATAGATTTTAAGATATTTCAGATATCTTAAATCTTTAAGAAATTATCAATCTGATATATCATTCTATAATTACACCTGGATATGTGTTTGATCACTTCTGAAATATTACAAACTTCAATATCAGGATAATGAATGTATGATTTGAAGTTGAAAATACATCAAAATCATATTCTTTAATACATATTGAACAATATTATTCATTTAGTTTATAATAAATCTATTTAGAATAAATCTAGATATTACATAAATTCTACAATAAATGTATACAGAATCATTTGGATTTTGTATTTGCACACAAAATTATCAAATGCAATCTTTTATAAAATATCCGAAATGCATTCCTTCTCAGGATGATAAAATCTAGAAAACGACAAAATGAAAAGAAATATCCAAGAAACTAAAAGTTCTCAAATATCGTGTAAGGAGTTCAAATGCTTTTCTATGGCCCCCACCTTTTGTTGTGGCTTACAAAGTTATTAGGATAACATTACACCTTCTAATTCCGTCGGCTGTCCTGTCGGTCCAAAGGAGAAAAATGTTGAATTGAATACTTTGTTGGTTCAGTAACAAATGGGCGCAAAGTCACTTTCTGTGCTTCAGAGGTAATCATGGTTTTAAGTTTTAGGAGCCTTGTATAAACCATATTTAGCAATCATATTTTATTCAATCTCAACAATTACAAAAAACTTTAGAAATAGTCTACAAATTTGGCATCAAACAATGCTGTGACCTACAAATATGATCTGGGTAACTGAATTTAGCCAAAAATCAACTCTGCACCCTTCTCACTCTTTTCCGACATCAACGACTTAATTCTCGGTGGCATGTTTCTTGTTTTCTTTACTATTTCCTCTCCTTTTTTTTCTTTCTTTTTATTGTTGTAAGGGGAACGCACACAAGCACACAAGAGCCTATGATAACATGTTATGAAAGATGGATGAGTGGCCTATAAAAGGAATAACAAACGTTACAAACTACTGAATGCACATGTGCAGGTATACCTGTACATGTTGGAAAACACGGTTTATATCATCAAAAGTACTATCGAAATGGAATGGGTACAAAATGCAGAAGAACTCAATTATATTCTCATGGTTTGAAACAAAATATCACTAAGCAAACTAAAGAAACTACTTAAGAGACATTATGAAAATTAACGACAATTGTTAAAGCTTCCATCAACCTAACAATGAAATAATCCATCCCAACTTCAAATCATAATGAAGTTCAACCGTAATCATAATGAAGCCCCCTTAATCAGCCGAAATATAATGACATTTTCTTGCAATTTCCTTACTTTGTTACACTTTTCTTGTGTATTTGATTTGCAGAATAAAATAATAATAATAACATGAACATTTACAACTGACATCAGCCCGATACTGAAACTCATGCACATTCAAGTTCTTTGATGGAAGTCAAAAGGTGAGCCAACAGTGAGCACATGAAATCATAAAACATTTAGACATAATAAATAACGAACATGCCCACGTGGAGTTTTGATTCTGGAATAAATTGGCTGCCTGCCACTTCTACTTAAGTTCGCCCCTAATCAGACAAATTGCAATGACATGAACAAAACACTTGGCATAAATTTGAAAATTGAATTTCAAGCACATTCAATTTCTTTGATCAACGTCAAAAGGTGAGACAAGAGCAAGCACATGAAATCATAAAAACTGTTGTAAATAATTTTAAAAATGCCCCCTCTGAATTTTGATCCTACAATTCAGGCTGCCACTTCAACTTCTATTTAAATTTTCTCTTAATCAGTCGAATCACAAGGACAGAATACAGAACTGTAGGCATAAATTTGAAGAACGAAAGTCAATTTCTTTGATCAACGTCAAAAGGTGAGACAAAAGCAAGGACATGAAATCATAATTCAGTTTTTGTAAATAATGAACACGCACACTCGTGAATATTTATTCCACAATATATGGACTGCCACTTTCTACTCCCACACAAGTGTGCCCCCTAATCAAGCCAAATGGGAGCGACATGAACCCCTAGGGTCTTCATAATGCATCATGATGGAACGTACCCTTCAGCAGTTATGTCACATGAAGATAAATTGTGCTTAACCATCTGTAATCACCTTCTGATGATTCTGTCTGAGTGCATGCATACCCACAGGGTTAACCCGTTCAAGACCATTAAAGGGATCTAGTAACTTTGTTGACGTGTGCAAAACATGATGAATGGTTGATAAAATGTGTATTGCTGTGATCTGATATTTCAACTGTAAAACATGTCATGTTAAATGGATATTAAATGGCCAAGTAATGAACAAAACAGCAAAGTGATATTCGGTTACTCACTGCACTGACTTTGTACACAGTTATAACTTTCTAGTGGATAATTGAAAAATTGAAAACTTCAATCGTAAATATCTTTTTAACGAAAGGGAATTTTGAAAAACCCAAAGCTGTTTCATGCTTCTATTGGTAATAGTAATACAATTAGGTATGAGAGAACCGCTAGAGTTCTTAGTAAGGTTTGTGGATTTGGAAATTGTTACTAGATCCCGATTAACTTTGGCAAAGCATGCATACTCCTTTAGACCCCAGTCATGTGGTTCGCATAAATGTGTAAATGTGAAATACACGCTAGCTCCTGTAATATAATGCTAAAAAAATAGCTTAGTTACACTAGGCGAACCAAGGTGTAGCGTTTCAAACACTGCCCATCCTCGTACAGTATGACAATGTTAAGACAATTTGATTTTGGTATAACATGCATTCTTTGTGGACCCAGTTCAGAGTATTTTAGGGACCAGTTCTGAACAGGTTAAATGTAATTGTCTGAGGACAAATGGCAAAACTGTTGTTTTTTTGGTGGTGAAAAATCAGGAGTCATACATAAATATATTTCCAGTGACCTGGAAATTCATCTTATATATATATTTTTTTTTTACAAGTAATGAGTATCTTTAAAACTGCACCAGCGCCCCCCCCCCCCCCCACCCACCACCCCCTCTATAGATATGTCTTTGACTAGGTCAATGTAAGGGCATAGGGATGGTAACTCGTCCTTGACTATTAAAATCAATTTTGTGAATCGCCATAAATTCTGATTAACTCCAGGTATGAGGCAAGGGTTCAAAATTATATACACGCTCCTGAGAGGCACTCTCTCACATTCACTCTCTCTCCCTCTCTTTCTGTCTTGCTCTTTCTCTTTCCCTTCTTTAACCTGTTCCCTTCAAGATTCTGAAATCTCCATAGACATTGTACACAACCAGAGAAGCCAAGTTCCATTTGAGCATTTCAGTATTCTCACACCCAAAAATCAGTATTTTGCTGAGGAAATCAGTATTTTTCCCCGCGGCAAATATATGTTGAGAAACTTTATATTTTCTTCTATTTTTATAGGTGCAAAATATACTGAATGAGCATGCCACTAAATATGCATTGGTGCATACTGGCTATCCTAAAACATCATTTTTTGCTAAGCCAAACTGCGCGACAAAAATACCCTTTATGTAAGGTTCATATGAAAAGTTGGTTCTATTGATCACATCAGCATTTTTATGAGTTTGTTTTATTTATTTGTGTAATAAATAAACATATATCATTTATCTTTAAAAAAAAGTTTATCAGAGTTTCCCCCCCCCCCCCCGTATTTATTTCTTACAAATCGTACTTCCGTATTTGCATTTAAAAAACGTACTAAATACGGAAAATCCGTACTACTTGGCAGCTCTGCACAACCCACCCGGTTCCAGTAGTTAAAGGGTTAAATTCATCTCTATCTCTCACAGTCATCCTTTTCACTTTCTTTATGTTAAACTGTCTTCATTCCCCCCTCTCCATCGCTCTGTCTTCTTTCTCAGTTTGCCTTCTTTCTGTATTCCCTACCTCTCTTATCCTTTCATATAATATACTTATTCTCTGTCACTCTTCCAATTTCCCATTTCTATTTTGTCTATCATAATATCTGTCTTTATCTGTCTCTCCTTCTCTTTCCCAATTCTTTTTGTCTAAAGTTGTGTTCTTCTTATATCTGTCTTTCTCTTCATCTCCTTCTCTTTTCCATGTATATTTGTCTAAAGTTCTCTGTTTTTCCTATATATTTGTCTTTCTCTGTCTCTCTTCTTCCTTCCCCATATATTTCTATATTTCCTATATTTATAAATTATTTATATTTGTCTTTTCTCTCTCTCTCTCAACCTATTATTATTTTCTGCCTTGTTCTGTTTTGTTCCCTCTCTCTTCTCCTTTCCTCCATCTCTGTCTTCTCAATTTGTCTTTCCCTGTCTCCTTTCTTCTTTCCAACATCTCTCCTACCTCTCCTATCCCTCTGTATCTCTTTGTCTTTTTTATCTCTCTCTTTGTCACTCTCATCTTCTTCTTCTATGTCTCCGTCTCACTCATTCTGCTATCCCATCACCAGGTAAGGCTAGGGGCTTTACAACAAGCTTTCCGACAAGCCCTCCATAAACGTGCTCGGAATATCACCCAATCAACTCAAAAGCACAGAGCAGAAAATTGGTCGTGGGAAGCACTCATTGGCAGGGAGGGGGGGGGGTCAAATCCATCTATCGGTAGAAGGAAGAAAAAAACGTCCGTCCGAAGCAGAGCAAATGCAAAGTAGGCCATTAATTTGATGTCATAAGAAATATCGTAAGATTAGGTAGAGCATGTCTTTCAGGATATCGTAAGATTGAGTAAGGCATCTCGTCTCTTTCGGGATAACAACGTAAGACCACAACCGGGAAGAAGTTTCCCACTCTCTGGATACATTGGGAAATTAGGTAAAGGGCCTGTTACTACTCATTTTCTAAATTGAATAAAGCATCTCCACCTTGGAGTACTGCATATCTCTCTAAGGGTATTGTCACATATCACCATATAGCGTAAACGGACGCCCAACACGGATAGAACATTTGCGAAATCAAATTATTCGGTGTTGAAAGTTGCCTCCATTGCTTCATAAACAAAACTCTTCGGCGGATAAAACAACGGACATCGCCTGACAAGGAATGCATTCGCCGAACAAGAAACGTGCAAGAAATGCATACAAACAGCGTGAAAATGTTGCTCTCTGTCGAGAGTCCGTTAACGCTGTCCGGTGGTGTGTGACAAGAGTTTTTTCTTGTTGGAAATCACCTTAAGGCTCTATAACCCCTGTTGAGATGGGGGCTGGTCATTCTGATTATCACAATGACTGTTTAATGACTCTGCGAGCCAGGGTCAAGGCGGGGTCGCGGAATACTTGATGAAAAGTCAACACAAACTTGGACTAGGACTTAGGGTATTGCCATGGGTTATTTTCTTGATGTTAACTCCTTTTTTGGGTGTGTGTATATATTCTTTTTTGTGTGATGTTACAATTTTGTGTGTGTTTGCATACTTATATTGTGAAAATTATGGGTGATGGTGAATGGGGAAGAATTTGGGGGGGGGGGGGGGAGGGGGGTCTTGCCGGTCTTCTAAAGCCTTATATGCTTGATTTTATGTTTCACATGTAGTAATAGTACAACTAATATTTTTAGGGATATAAAATTTTGTGTAGGCCTATTTGCCCAGGGTTATTTTCTTGATGTTAACCTTTTTTTGTGTGTGTTCGCCCTTTTCTATTGTGAACATTCTTGGTAGTTATTATTGGGGGAGGGGGCTTTAAACCCAAAGGTAAGTTGCTGTTACAGCTAGAGAAATGTTCTTTTTTTAAATTTCAACTTCAAACTTTTTGAAAAAGGTTATTCATTGTGAAGTTTCTAGTGCTTGTGAATGAAAAAGGGGGCACGAAAGGCCAAGGCCTTTAATCTTTAGATGTTATCTTACAGTTTCATACATACTTGTATTTTAGTGACAAAAGAAGGTTTTTGCAATTTTATGAAGGTGACCTTGGTTAATTTATACTTATTTATACATAATGCTGCACACAATCCTTCATACTGTTAATATATATTAAGTCTAAGACCTAAAGTTACATAAATTAATACAGTAAAATTTCATCATCTAAACCCAAATCGAATGTTAATTTCCTATACAAAGAGTAACCTATATTCTACTTCTTAAATTATCTACATGTATTGTACTATTTAAACTTCTTTTGGAAAGGTTAAACAAAAATGTAAAGTTGTATATGTACGACTACGTGCATAAAATGAGAAATACTGAAATGTAAGCCACTTTGCCAAAGATGCTTTTTATTTGTAAAAAATGATTTATAGATCCAACTCTAACCGAAACTAAAATATGTCATCATCCATGGAAATATAATGTTACAATAACTCAGGCATAATGCAATCAAAATAAGTGGCCATAAGGGGGCATACATGTTGAGCAAAATTAGCGAATTCATAAACTATCAATATTATACAAAAAATCACATACTTTGCTATTTACTTCAACTTCAATAAGATAAATCAGATGAAACATCTGACAATAAAATGAAAATTTATTCTTCAGGGACTAGTATATCAGTGTCAATAATACCACAATATGGTATATATATTTGTTGCATTAAATTTGGTTGCACATTGCAATATATCTGAAGATTATTGCCCATCCAAGATATGATCTATAATTGAAACTGCAATTGAAAAATAACAAAGTAAGTGATATAAATCTTTTAAAATCCTTACCGCGATGTACAATAGGTGAAGAGTCACTTGAAAGGCTTTATTTCGTAATACACAATAAAATTGTCAAAACTTGTGTATATTGCCTATGCACGAAAATTGTCAAAATGCTGGTACATAATCCATACAGACATTGGTAAGAGAAAAGGTATTAAATCTCAATAACTGCTACTTCAACATACAGTACAGAAGATCAAATTCCTGCACGGAATGGTATAATATGACATGACTTTGATGTGTTGCAGGCCAGTAATTTTGCTGAATTACAATTATCACAAATGTTTAATATGGAATATAGTTATTGGCCTATTTATCGACTAAAAAATACACGCTAAAAGTAAAACAAAAACCCAGTCCTGAAAATACTATTGTTGCCTTTTTTTTGTAAAAACAAAACATGGAAATCTTATTTAAATGTCACGGTTTCATGAACCTTTGTATAAGCCAGCCAAAATTGGAGCTCCTATTCTATCTGATTGCAAGACAATACAAAACTCATAATTTATTAGAACAAAGCATGGACATCTTTAAGAAGTGTTTGAGCTCCCATGCCAAAGAGCATTGAAGATCCTTTTATAAGGGTTCATTTAACATTCCCTCTTTCCACTTTAGTCTGTTTGATGAGATGAGTGCATGGCTGAACATCCCTGAACATGATTCATGCTCTTCAGGTTAAAGAGATCTACTAACTTTGTTGACTTGTGGAAGAAGTGATGAATAGTTGAGAAACTGTATTTTTGTGATCTGATTTATCCACTATGTAATGTGTGAACATTTCGGGTAAAATGGATGTTATATGGCCAAGTAATGAGCGAAAATGCAAAGTGATAACTGCTAACTCATTGCATTGACTTTGTACACAGTTATAACTTTCCAGTGGATAGTTAAAAATCCAAACACTTCAATCACAAATATCATTTTAACTAAAGGGAAATTCGAAAAAAAACCAAAACCTGTTCCAAGCTTCTATTGGTAATACAAATACAACAAGGTATGAGAGAACCTATAGATTTCTAAGTAAATTGTGTGGTTTTTGACAACGTTACTTGATCCCTTTAAGATGTCACTTTGGGGGACACCCTCTTTCCTCCACAAAAACTTGTCATCGCTCATTGAAACTTCCGCTCATCTCATCTTATCTACCAGCCTTTTCATCAGCCCGAGTGCCCTGGGCCAACCGGGATGCCTATGGACGGCCATTCATGTCAAGGGTGAACATTCAATCTTCTTCTGTGAAATCAACACTAGTAAAACAAGTGGAAAATGGTTTCAGGGATGAACACAGCACTTTCTATAGCTCAGTAAATAGAGAACTGGCCATCCAAACCAGCAATCGGGAGGTCTCGGGTTTGAATCCAGGAGAAACCCTATTTTCTTTGCTCTTTTTCATAAATATATTTACAAAATGGTGTTAGAATTGACACCACATAGGTGGAATGTTCTAGAGAATAAATGTAATGACTCATTCATTCCCTATCTGTGAATTCAACACTTTGTCAAAACTTTCCACTTGTGTCCTTTAGACTGGAACATTTGACAGTGTTCATTTGAAGAAGAAAAAAGGTGTGGTATTCCCTTTATTAACCTGTTCCCTACTAGATTTTGCAATCCACATAGTTAATACAGGGCCTATCAGGTTCCCGTAGGCAATGGGTTAACCTCTTGCCTATTGGAACCTTATGTGCTATATACAGAGTCTATGAAAATTTCAGAATATCGAAAGGAACCGGTTAAAAAGAAGCGAATGGTTCCATTAAAGATCTGTAATCCTAGATTATCCCCCCTCTTCATGCTCTACGCCTCCCCTTAGAAGAGAAACCTTACTACAAGTAATAATGACATTATAATAACCGCAATGAATGACATAAGATCAGATAATTCGGTAGGCAAACTTGTGCTTTGGGGATCTTCAATGTACATCCTTATTAACACGTTTTAACCAACACTCAACAGCTACAACTTAAAGAGATTTCACGCAAATGACAATGACTGAAAGCCATAAATGACACGACTTACAGTATGTTGTTCATAACAGACGTAATGACACAAAATCAGATAATTCGGAAGGCAAACTTGCGTCTGGGGACGACTAAGCAACTCAATATTTCCAACACTCATCAGCAAATACTGAGAAAGATTTCACGCAAATGACAATGACTGAAGACCATGAAATGACACGACTTACGGTATGTTGTTCATAACAGACGTAATGACACAAAATCAGATAATTCGGAAGGCAAACTTTGACGTCAATGGACGTCCTTATTATTGAATTTTAACCAATTACACTCTTCAGCAACTGCTTGAAGGGATTTCACACAAGCGAAAACGACAGAAGACCACAAAATGACACAACTTCAGTAGCTTTGTGGTTTACATTTTCATTAATAAATCTGAAGCAAAGAAACAGTTTTAGGAATGGTAAAACGGTTTTTAATGACAGAAGACATACAAATCACAACTTCTCAAATTAGAACATCTTCATTTGACAAATCTAAACCACTTTCATCACCAATAACTAGAAGAGACCTCACAAATGGTAGAATGGTAGTAAAAGAAAGACGATATACTGTAGAACAAATCCATGTCATACAGATTTTGAAGTCATTCTCATATTACATTTTCAACTACAGATGCTGAGAACTTGGTAAAATTGCATAAAAGATAGAAGATGAGGAATAACCTAATTTCCAACAAATCATGGTATAACATACATTCTTCATTGACCCCCATGTATTTTCGGGACAGTCACTATCACCATATAGGGTTATTAAGATTTGCTACATATAAGTGAAGAAAACTCTAGTGAGCCTAGATACAAGGCTACATGGATGATACAGTGAAAAGCCTCTGCACATGAGAACAACATGTATAAAACATGTCAAACAAAAAATAAAAGAAGTCTCCAAATGAACTTGAATTTGAAAATGGGACAAAATATAGGCTATGGAGCCATCTGCACCCCATTAGGCCTGAAAGATGTTGCCCATCATATCCCGGTGGCACTCAAGGACCCTCAATCAACCAGCTACTGGGTCCAATTTATCTTTCGCCCTTTCAATAAAAGTAGCTGCTGAAAGGAGCCGTCCAGAGCCATCCAAACTGGCACTGAACCTCATAAGGGGTGCAGACTGTGTATTACATGCACATATTAACCCATTCAAGACTGGTTCCCCAAAATACTCAGGCTGGATTCTACAATGGCGAATATTAACCCGTTCAGGACGTAAGCGAGCTGCAGGTTCCAATTTATCTTTCACCTTTTCAATAAAAGTAGCAGCTGAAATGAGCCATTCAACTGGCGCTGAACCGCATAAGAGGAGTAGACGGCATTTTTACTAGGGAGAACCCTGGCAAACCATGCACATTATAAACCCATTCAGGACTGGTGACTGGTCCCCCAAAATACTCGGCCTGAGCGGCTCAGATACAAGTATATGGTGAATTCATGTTATACCAGAAAGAAAAAAAAGTATTTAACCCACTCAGGACTGGTACCCGAAACATCCAGGCTCAGGTTTATGGAGAATGCATGTTATACTAAAAATCAAGTAGAGTCTAAATTTATTTTCAGGGGCTACTTTTCAAGCTTGCCTGCATGAAATTAACACTCTAAAATGTTGTTTTCCATTGAAATTCATGCAAATTTACAGGGGTTCTTTTATGATTTTCGGGGGCTCTTTATGGCATTTTGGGGGCGAATTCGCCCGAGCCCCTGTTTATCTTTCTTCACTGGACTTAACCCATTAAGGACTGGTCTCGAAAATATTCTGTTTGGGGTATATAGAGAAAGCATCAGGGGAAAAAATACACGGGCGGCGGCGGGTGAATTCGCCCCCGTGATCGAATGCCAATCAGATGATAAATAGTAATGTAGCTCCTGAAAAAGAAAAAAAAAGAGCCCTGGAAATTTGTAGCCGCCAAAATGATAAAAGTAGCCCCCGAAAGTTGGAAAAGTAGCCCCCGAAAGTTGGAAAAGTAGCCCCCGAAAACTTCCATAAAATTAGATAGGGAGCCCCCGAAAAAAAAAATTATTGTTTTCCCTGAAAGCATGATACACTTTTACCAACATCAAAATATAACCTTGAGCAGGTTATTAAAAAGGAGTTCCAACAATCTCCAGGCCATGGGCGCACATGTTGGTACCAACTAATTGGGCACTACATAGTCTGCCGACAATCAACATCTAATGAGGTCCAACCAATGGGAGCAGGATATATATTCCTCAATTTAAAAAATCAAATTGAAAAAGAAATCGAAATGAAATGATAGCAATGTGAGGTGGCAAATTACTGGCCTATTCTACGGTAGTTCTAAATAAAAAATCATTATACCATATTTTTAAAAGAAATTTTGAGACATATTTATTTTTGCTGTACATTGTAGGTTAGTGGAGAGGTTGTAAAGCGCATCAATCAGTTTTTTAATTGGAAATGCGCTATATAAAAATGAATTATTATAGCAACTTGTTATACTATGTAAATATACTCACCAAAGAGTATTGTGACATCCGATGGTGTCATCATCCAAAGCAGTTAATATTCCAATCTCAATCCCTCTGTAGGCACAAAGAGACAGATTTCAGCATTTATCACAAGAATTCTCCCGGCATCAAAAAGAATGAAAGTAGGCACTAGTCCCACACCTGTAAATCCAAATCCAAATCAAAGCCAAAGCCCAATCTAAAATTAATCCTGATCATCAAATTACGGAGTAGAAATCCATCATAAGTGTCCAATAAGAACTCTGGTTTCGAAATTTATAGAACTGTGTATATAAAGCAGTCAAACCCCTGAGATCTCAGTCAAATTATGCTCATGTCTCGGCAACTTGAACTGTAGATGCAGTCATGATTCTAAATCTTCCCACGAACTGGCGAAAAAAACAAAACAATAAATGTTCTGATGGGAGAGTGTATATTCTCTGAAGGCTTTGTTTTATAGCAGGCAGCAGTCAGCATAACTGAATGACTGAAATACTCCAGTATACAGTGGACGTAAACAAATAACAAGCAATGTCAAAGTTCCTGTCACCTTTAGGGTTTGGAAACACTTTCCCAGATTGAAAAAAAAATGCTAGAGTTTTAAATGACAGGTATTATTGAACCGTTTGTTCCTCCTCCGCTGACAAACATGTCACCTTGCTAATTACATGTAAGCGGAAATATCCAGTTGAAAAAGAACTTGTGAGTTCAATTGCTCAAGCAAATGAAACAATTGATTCAATATTAAAAGTTGCTCGATCAGAAGTAATAACTGTTTTCATATCAAAATATAAGGCACAGATATGAACATTAAGAAGTATCTACAAATGTTAAAGCTGTACTTATTAAATTCTATAAAGTCATAACCCTGAATCCATCAATCTAGGTCACTGCAAATCCATCCAGGCAAACTAACGTTACAAAATTTGCTGCACAGAGCAAAGAAAAAAGTAGTTGAGAATCTGAATCAACACTTGGTGCTATTTTAGATGTAGAACAGTGGTTTCGAGGAAAATGAGCTAGGTGCGAATACCGCAAGACAGTTGTGTAAAATTGTCAGTATTCCTCATCTGAAGTCAAACCATGAAATTGTTAATTCTAATAAAGCCCCTTGCTAAAAAAAAAGTGTGGTAGTTGATCAAACGAAGAAGTGCAAAAGCTGATGAGGCTTGTGGAGACAACTATGCAAATGGTGCAAGATACTTGTATAATAAGAAGCGAGAAGAATCCCTTTATAGTCTGGTAATAACAGGTTCTTGCTCAGATTATAAACACCTTGCTCAAATTTAACGTGGCAGTTGATCAAACGAAGAAGTGCACCGACTGATGTGGATTGCGGAGAAAGTGAAATATGCAAATGGCTCACGACTGCTGTAGAATATGAATCAAGAAAATCCCTTAGTCCGGTAAATAAAGGTTTCTCGCTAGATAATAAACACCTTGCTTAAACAAAACTTGGCGTTAAAAGCAAAGAGAGAGGTGAAATCTGTGCCGGTTTGAAGAAAATTTGCATGATTATGAAGTGGCACAGTACTGCTGTTATCAGACATCCAGAGCTATCCTCAATCCAGGTAACAGTTTGCTCCGCTTGCTCGCTCCAATAAACACCTTGATCAAACAAAACGTGCGTGTGATGTGAACGAATGAGAACGGTTTAGAGAAAGTTGAGGAGTTGTAGATGGTACAAGACTGAGCACTGTTAAACAGGAAATCAAGAAATCTCATAGTCCCTTGCTCTCTTATAAACACCTTGCTCAAACAGAACGTGGAGGTGCCGTGAATGGGAAAGTCAAAATCTGGGCAGGTTTGAAGAAAAGTCGATGTGGAGGTGGCACAGGACCGTTGTTAATCAGGAAATCAAGAAATCTCATAGTCCCTTGCTCTCCAATAAACACCTTGCTCAAATAAAACGTGGCGAAGGAGAGCAAACGAGCGCTGCATAACAACTGCGCGGGTCCGAGGGAGAGTGAGATGCGATGAATTGGCACGAGTCTCTTGTTTAAACGTGGTACAGCCTCAAACAAGCATCGGCACGGTGGACCGGAGGTGCACAAGCGATGCTGAATGAGTGGGGAAAAGAGGCTGGGATAAGGATAACAGTGAGAGAAAGCTTGGGCAATGTGGATCGGATGTGCACTTGTGTAAGCACACTGAATCAATGGGAGAGGAGTGCAAAGGAGATCATGATGGAAGTGAGAGTGCACTGACTGAACTCCGCTCGGCATGAGCTCCATCCAATCATATGCACTCCCTACTCGTGTGTCCACTGCCTACCTTCTCTTTTTCTCTCATCCAAACTTATGTACACCATTCTCTTTTCTCTAGTCCTATCCGACTGCATCTCTCTCTCTTCTCTCATCCAAACTTACATGTATGTGATGTCATAAATGATGTCATAAACATTTTTTTTTTAGAATTTTCAAATTTGGACTTCATTTTCAGAAAGAGCATAACAAATAATTTCCAAATACCGAAAATCAAAGGAATAGGTTACGTATTGGCCGAGATATGCCCATCCAAATTAATTTTTTGGTCAATGGGCAATCAGTGTTATAGTGCACTGGTTCCTAAATTTAGTAACCAGTGCATAACACTGATTGCCCATTGAAGTAAAATTCATTCGGATGGGCATATCTCAGCCAATACGTACCCTTTTCCTTTGATTTTCGGTATTTGGACATTATTTGTTATAAAAAATGCTCTTTCTGAAAATGAAGTCCAAATTTGAAAATTCTAAAAAAGTGTTTTTTGACGTCATGGCTTCTGTACTCTATTACACCTCTCTCTTTTTCTCCTGTCATTGGACTACACTTTCTCTCCCTCTTTCTTCTAAAGTTAATCAAGGGCTGCATTAAAAGATGGTTTTATAATGTAGACTCTTTAACCCCTTGCCTGTGGGAACAGGGGGCGAGGTCCCCCCCCCCCCCTATTTACACGATTGCCAGGATGAATGAAAGGGTAAGGGCATACACGGAACGTGCAACATACCCAACTTTTACACCCTACGAACCCCAACGAAACCAGCATGGGATTAATTGGGGACGAGATTAGACTCTAAGGTAGAGCCCCTCTTTTGAAAGAGCAAGCTGAAATGGAGGTGGAGTGAGCCAGCATGCACGTAGGGAAGGGGTCAGTTCTGGAGGTGGATTAACCAGTTCAGGGCTGGTCCCCTCAAAATACTCTGGCTGGGACCTATGCAGAAACATGGGTTTTACAGTAATGAAGTAGTAATATCACATTTTTTGTATTATATATCACTATAATGGTTCTGACCAACTTGTACTTTCATTCTGGCTATTGGTAGTGGGTTTGGGAAGAACGATTTCCATCTTAGCAAGCCGCTAGGTCACAAATTTGTTTAGAAACCATTGACGGTCATATATGGCAATGAATAGTAGTGATTGTCACACTCTGGTGCTGTACATACATACCAAATTCCAAAGGTCTTGAGGGGTTAAAAAGCATGCAACTGGGGTGGAATGTACGATGTAGATGGGAGTGGGGTTAGTTGAAGGGGGATGCAAGGTTAACTCTGTTACTACCATAATATAATATAAACTAAGGTTATTCAGGTATAGTACACATACATAACGGTCACACTGTTACAAAATAGTTCGGAAATATATAAACCTGGCCAATAAATTAATTCAATGCACGTGCGTATATGTAGGTAATAGTTTGTCTGTGATTTAGAATATTAATGAGTCTCAAATGGGACACTTGGAATAACTAACAAGAGTAGGGATTCAAATTCATGCTCCTCATCAATATAATGCAAAATAGCAATTCTTGGAATGTCTGCCATTCTGAGTCATATTTTTTATCCAAACAAGTAAACAAATTCATCATGATTAATTCCTTTAATGAAATTACTCCACATTACGATATTGAAGTGGAAAGAATTCACGAGTAGAAATACACTGATTTATTTAAAGAAAAATGATTCATTCAGATTTAGCAATTAAAGGGGTAGTTTAGTTTTGGTAGAGAGGGCGCTGCACATCACAATTTTTTTGTGAGGTAATGAAAAACTGAGTGTCGAATTTGAGAGAACATGCAATTTTAATGGCAGAATAAACTTTATTTGGTCAAAATCGACCCAGAAACGGCTGAAATATCAATAAATATATCTGATCTTATAATTATTTGGGGCCCAAATAATTAGATTTTTTGAAAAAAATAAAAAAATGCTTGCACTTTTTCAAAAATGTTCAAAAGCGTTTTTTGAATAGTTGTTGATGATCTCGCTATTTAATCATTATATCAACAAAACATCACATGCATAATTTTGTATGAAAAATCGTTGAAATCAATGCCTTTTAAAAAAGCGCCCTCTTGTGTCTTAATGGCTCTTTTTGGATGATAACAGGCTTTTTACTTAGTCGTTTGTAATTTTGTATACCTTTCGAGCATGGTGGAGTTATAACTATTAGTTTATAATGTTACTGTGCATGTTTTGGCTACTAAAGTTCAGCCTTACCAAAACTAAACTACCCCTTTAAAAACAATGAGGCTTGAAAAAAAAAAATCAGATGTGCCTATAAAATCTATCGGTCCATTGACGATGGCTTCACACAAAATTCCAAAGGGGGCAGGGGGAAGGCAATGTGATTTAAAAATTGATTTTGAATTGAATTGAAAATGTTAATTTATTTCTCACAATATACAGGTACAACTTAACTTGTTGAGAGCACATATAATACAAGTTTTGGGATTTGTAAATTAGATGTGCGATGCCATCTTGAGGACACCTTGCACGCAGTGCGCAAAACACATTGGCTAAGTGTTATGCAGTATGAATAAACAAGCACAGTTAAAAAATGGCAATCCCCGGTGTAGCAAACCCGCGCATGACAACCTTACCAACAACAAAAATGAATTACCATTTCAAATTTTAAAAAATTATATTTAATTTTAGGGAGCTACATTTTCAATCTGGTGGACATCACAAAATATTTCACATAAATACCCTATTGTAATTTTAGGGGCTACCTATACTGATTTCAGGGGACTATTTTGAAAATTAGGGGGCATAACTTCCCTCAGCCCCATGTATGTTCTATCCTGACTGCCCCCCCCCCCCCCCCCCCCCTTGGCCTCTCCCTCCCCCCCTCCATAATTATGCCGCTGCATGCCAGCACACTTAGAATCTGCTGAAGATGCGTGAGGTAATTAGACAGCTAATGAAGCGAGGAAAATTTATTTTAAATTATATTTCCTCCAATGGGGCATGTGGTAAAGCAAAGAGGGGAGGGGCAATCACCCCCTTGCCCTCCCCCTCTCCCCCTCCCCCCATATCTATACCGCTGCATGCCAGCACACTTAGAATCTGCAGAAGATGCGCAAGCTAATTAGACAACTAATGAAGCGAAGAAAATTGATTTTTCTTCCACCCGCCTTGTCATAATCGATTAAACAGCATGAGGAAGCAGAGGCCTTCAGAAGGTATGCTTCCACGTAAATTAATTTTCCTTTCTCAGCAAAATTGATAATAAATATAACAAAATCTTAAAGATATACATGTATGTAGAAGTTATCTTGACAATAGTACATGTATATCCATCCTTTATACCTTTATGGACATTCTGGTATTGAATTCCAAGTAAAGTGATCTTGTTTCCTCCCCAGTAAAAAAAAAAGGTAAAACAATCGTTTTGTGTGCAGAAGTGTTCTTGACATTCATATTCCACCAACAATTGTAATTAGGTTTTCTGATATACACTGTATGATTGTTTCTAAGTTATTAAGTTTTCTTATATTAACGAGTATACGAGTATAGGTCTGCAAGGAGGTTCTGCACAGTACTGGAAGAAAAAAATATTTTCTTCCTCAGACATAAAATACTCAAACAAATAAATCAATGGATATATGATATGTAAAAGTGTTCTAAACCCGTTCAGGACTGATTGATTTTGCTGTAACATGCATTCTCCAAAGACCCAAGTTTGAATATTTTCGAGACCAGTCCTGAACGGATTAATAACTATATTCGTCCCCTTCAAATATGTTCGATTCCCAAGTCATTTAATTATCCTTCCTCCCCTGAAAAAAAAAAGAAAACAAGAAACAGGCTATATAGATCTATATAAAAGCATTCTTGAAAACAGCTTCCCAATTCAAATATTGATATAAATTGGGAGGTACATTTCAATGTTAATTAATTTGTCTTCTGGGAAGACAAAACAAAACAAACAATATATGAGTATAATATGATAGCAAATTTGTTATGAGGATAAAATGTGTTCTTGAAAATTGTTAAACTCCTTGAGTGCCAAGCTCGGATTTGTGCACAACACAATACACACAAAGTACCATAGAGTTTTGAAATCCCGGGCACTCAAATTGAGAGAACATTTCTATGTGTAATTAACTGTATTTTCTAGAACCTTTCAATGGAAATCTGATGTGAATTTCTATGATTGGGGTAAAAAACAAATACTTTGAGCATGAATGTATGTTTGTATGTACATGTATGTTTTTCTATACTCAACTATTATATAACCACACTTGTGTTAAATCTTCATGTGGCAAAAATTTGAATTTCATGGACAAAACAAACATAGCACAGTCAAACCTGTCTTATTGGCCACCTGTCTATAGCAGCCAACCTGCCTTTAGTGGCCACCCAGAGTGATCCCAAGCAGCAGAAAAAACAGTGTTATTGAACCTGTCTAGATAGAGGTCACACGTCTACAGTGGCCACCGTTCTTGTTTCCTTTAGGTGGTCACTAACTCACTAAGCACAAGTTTGACTGTAATAAACCAAATGCATCCGACAGGCATTTTCAGATCCACTGTATCAGTACCTCCCCATATCAGAGAGATACAGCAGATGAGATATAAATGACAGTTTAATATTTATATACCTCCTCAATGAATTAAAGAGCCATTTCCACTTCACCATGACCCTCATTTGGGACCCCAGGGGTGTTACTTTTACCCCCCTTAATTGGGATGCTTGTATATCAGTTTGATAAATGTACCTCCTCAATGGTACTTTAAAGAGCTCTTTTGCACTTAACCCACTCAAGACTGGTCTGCGAAAATACTCAGCTAGGGTCTATGTCTGAGAATACATGTTATAGCAAAATCAATCAAACCTGAAAGGGTTAATGGTGACCATGGGTGTCAGTTTCACCCCCTTAAAGGGCAATGAAACCCAAGCAAAATGTTGCTTTCATAGTCTTGAAGAGATTAAGAAGAATAATCTCTGAAAGTTAGAGCATAATCGGGTAAGAAACAAGAAAACTACAGCTCTTTGAAGATGTCCATTTATTCCTATGGGGTACTCAAATTGGCAACGCACTCTGAAAAGTGTGTGGACAACTCCCCATATGTTTTGTACACAAATGTTCCCATTTTTACAGTTTTCTTCATAGTCACATTTTTCCATTCCCCCAACTCATGATATGTTATGTATACAAGCATTCTACAAAACATATGTTGAACTCGACCGAAGGGTAAACATACATTTTGAGAAAATTGAACAAAATTGAAATTTTGTGTACAAAATGTATGGGGAGTTGTCCACAACTTTGCCAGAGTGCGTTGCCAATTTGAGTCACTCGAAGAAATACATGGCTCTTTTCAAAGAGCCATAGTTTTCTTATTTCTTGACCGATTGTGCTCAAATTTTCAGAGACTATTCATTATATTTAGTGCCTTATAGTGCATACAACAATTTGTCTGGATTTCATTGTCCTTTAATTATGATGCTCATACACCCCAGACCAATAGAATGATAACTGCACCCCTCAATGGTACTTTAAAGAGCTCTTTCACACTTCAACATGACCCTCATTCGGGACCTCAGGGGTGTCAATTTCACTCCCCTTAATTGGGATTCATGTACTCTGCAGCTCAATCCATCCATCGAGGGCGTAGAAAAAAACCCATCTACAGTTTCACCACGGCCAATTTGCAATTTTCAATTTGCGGTTGCCGACAGCGAGAGCGTTGCCTTATTGAAAGAGGCGGTGCAGTGAGAATGAGATGGCATTATTCAATTTGCTTCTTCGTCTGACTAGAAAGTTTCAATCATTTAGAATGGTAGTTTTCTATTTAAATAACTATGCATCTTTTTAGAGAACTTTCACCCCTCTGTCTTTGGCCTGCAGAACATTTTATCATTTTCAACAGGGTTATCGCGTAGTATCTCATTCATGAAAGGAACTGTTCTATTTTAACATTCTTAAAGATAGAGCTGTTCATTTTCTGAAACTGACTACATGTAGCTGTTTCAATCACTTGGATGGCTGCTTTCAATGGATAGAACTGTATGTCTTCTGAAGAACATTCAAACCTCTATCTCTTTTATTTTGCATGCATTTATACTCCCAGTTCAAGGAGCTTTATAGAATTCCATTCATGAAGGAAAATGGTTCAATCTTCTACTTTTTTTTATTCAGAACATAATTATTTGGCTAGAAGATTCAATCACTCAAATTGTTGCTTTCCATGATAAAACTTATTTGTTTACAGAAAATGTATCATTTTTGTCTTTCAAAATGATATACTATAAAACACTTTTTTGGGGATTCATTAAAAAAATTGTTCCCATTATAACTGCTGTTAACCCGTTCACTACAAGATTCTGAAATCCCCATAGACTTTGTACATAGCCCATCTGGTTCCTGTAAGCAACGGGTTAAACAAACATTAAATGCAAAATCTAACATTCTCTGCAGCAATTATTTAAAAGTGGCAACATCATTACATTTTCATTCAAGAAAATCCATCTTAAAAACACATATTAAAATGGCTACAGTTATACACGTGTTGAAAACTATTTGAATTTGGAATAACATGCATTATTTATAGACCACAGCCACATAATTTTGGGGACCAATTCTGAATGTGTTAAATGAGCACTTTGATACATGTATATACTGCGGCAGTTTGCTACTTACTATTTTCTGAGGACAATTCTGAGGAAAATAAACTAGACTATTAGCCTAGTGGGTAGTGCTGTCGATTTCGGGTATATTTACTACCCGGGACTCGCGATAATTTTTCGGGCGAGTCCCGGGTACCCGAAATTTATCCATTTGTTGATTTCGCTATAGGCATGTCACGCCGCTGGGAAAACATGTTCATTCAAGTGACAAAAATGCAGCGCATTTATGACAATAAATCATCTTCTAGAATACAGCAAATTCGTAAATGAATTATAGTATTAGCATTTCTGACATGATTTTAACGGAATTATGGTAACATGCTGTCCAAATTTACCTTGATTACGAAATTTCTGACGAAAATAAGACAAATGATCTCGGTGGCCGATCGTATCTTCATCACTAACACACATTGACCACGTCTCTATTTCCGCATGTGCTAAATACGAAATTGGTACGTTGTACACTGTAGCACTCGATATGTCATCAAAATTATGCTAAACCATTGAGTGCTAATACTCAAAATAATTGGTAATTAGAAATAACAAATAAGCGGAATTCCGCGTAAAATCGGAGGTCTCACACCCCTGAATAAATACACCACGCTATAATTTGTACACAATCGGTGCTTCCTAATGCCATCATACATGTTACTACGCTTCGATTGGCTTTATAACACTATATTTAATATTATAATCAAATTAATTATAACCCGGCTATATAATGCTTGAATATTGTCGCGCTGATAATTTGTACGAAGTTGAATTGGAGAACTATATACCATGGATGATATAAATGATCGGAAGACAATATAAATGCCGATGGTGAATATAAGATGATGGTGATGATTATGACGACGATGAAGATGATAGTGATAATAAACTTATGATGGTGAAGATTATAATTATTATCATTGAGCCAATGACATCGATGTGTTCACAAATACGTCAAGAGATGGAGAGAGGCGGCCAGAGAAGCCAACCGGCCTGACATGACACTGCGATCACTCCCTCACTTACTCTAGTAAAAACGTAAGTAGTGTCATTTTGAAATGTTGAATTCAACAATGCTTTCGCGATTAAAACTGCACAAGTTTATGTGAGAAACGTTATTATAAGTAATCAGAGTTGAGCTTGAATACTCAACAAATATTGCTACAACATTAATTTGATAACCATTTACATTTATTTTATCACTCAACCACTCCCGATACAAGAAATAAATTCCCAAACTCTTGTTATTTTTCAACCTAAAGAGAATGCTTATAAAACAAGTAAAAACAACATGCACACAACCATCACTCAACAAGCGACCCAGAACATGTCGGGCGATGTTTACCAAATATCGCCTATCGGCCATGAGGCTTTCTCGGAAGAGCAGTCCACACTCTCATGACCATCTAGCTCGGTCTACACCAATGCATTATACACTTACTTTTGTTCAGGGCGTACAGTATTATTATGATGATCATTTGATTACATAGATTTATACTAGCAGATTACCTACCTGTCATGCTTACCTCGGATAAACTGAGCGTCATGCAGCCTTGATGAAAAGTGACATTCCCGATGTCCAGGTTTACATCAATTACCAATAGTAATGCTTTTTATGATACCCTTTCATGGTGCACTTACCGATGAAAATACTGATGAAAAATACCGATACAATTTCTTATGCGAGTTGAAATCGCTATACTTCCCCTCATAATTATTAACAATTGATCGGTAGATTGAATAAACTACAATCATCAACATAATCAGTACATTTACTCATTCATTACCAAGTCATTGTCTATTTGTAATACGTTTTTATTATTTGATTTATTGTCATCGATCAGCATCACATATTTATACTAATCATCACTAAGTTTATTATTTTCAATCACCATCATTCATATCAGATGTACTAAAATAAACTGATGAAAATATTCTGATTGAACTTAATATTTACAAACAATCAAAACCATCGCTAGTCGCACATAAAATTAAATCATATCATCTTCATCATCATCGTCATTATCAACATAAGTAACTGGACAGTCAACAAATTATAATTATTAAAAGAAGAGGACAACAAAAAGTATTTAGTTGAACAAGACGGACGGAAACAAGGGTGAACATTGTTTCTTCAAGCCCGAATGTCTGTTGAAGCTGAAGTTTTCCGATGTTTTGAAGGAGCCTGGCAACAAAAAGCTGTGGTACTCTTTACTGCCTCAGAGCGTCTGTCATCTTCCTTAAAAGGAAAGAAGAAAAAAAAAACATGTAATGTTTATGATTATGTTTATATAGTTAAATTTTGCACCATTACTTAGTCGATATGACAATATATCAAGGGGCCCAAGTTATTATGAATACCACCACGTCGTCCTTTTCTCGAAGGGCAAAATATTTTATTAACGCAAAACATGAGCACGCATATTGAAAGGTTCTGTGACATAACAAAAATGATAGAAGAGTTATTTGACCTCAAAATTCTGTGCAATGTTGTCTGAAAACCTTAGTCAGTTGCCATAATGTAAAATTGTGGTGTTTTATTGATCAAACATAGTTAACAAACATCAGATTCTTCGTAAACACGCAAGTCACAACATCGCATGCACAGCCGACACAACTCAAATCACATGCACTCACAGTCAAACAATCATTCGACTACGGCTAATTTTGATAATGTGCTCTTACATTTCGGCCATTTGACTTTACTTTTTTTGTAGATAACTGTTTGAAAACCTCAAAAAATGAAATATTTTTAAATTGTGGAGTTTTATTCTTGTCAAAACAATCATGGCCTTTGAAAATTATACACCGCTCGCCGCCTGATATCGATGACGCGAGTTAGCTCGTTGTTTACGATGAAATGGGATACTCCATTCGCAAGGCGGGGTGGGGGTAATTACAATTGAAAACAATACAAATTAAACTTTTACAAATCTGACAATATTCTCTAAATTTATTTCTGCAAGTACAGCAAATATTATTCTTGATATTTCCTATCATTTAATTAAGTTTTAAATAAAAACTGAACTGATAATAACATTAATTTGAAATCATTCTACCTATCCCAAGCAGAACATGCTGTACAGGGCGGGGTGGGGGGGGGGGGGGGGGGGGGGCAAAACAATGCTTTGCTAATTATAATAATTTGCGCTATTTCTGAGTTGTCGGCAGAACAAAATCGCGCTGAAACTGTTCTTTCTTTCCTCTCTTTTCAAACCACAAATCAAGTAAAACATCGTTTTTATGAACGCAAAATACAATCACGCACATTCAACAATATTTAGAATAAAACAGAATTGTTGACAAATCCCGATTTGAAAATCAACTTATTCAGCAGATATTGTAAATATTTTAACATTGTTATGGCCCCGTTTTCCACTTCAAAAAACTGCGGAAGAAACGGGTATCATTCAAGCGGGAATATATAACTTTCCAAAACACTCTCTCTCCGTCTCTCGTATTCAGTTCAGCATGTCTGAGCTTGTTTTGCACACGTCTTGCTAGTGCAAATTCCAATATTGTTTTTTTCCGAGCTGATCATATTATTACAGAGTGCATGAACACAAAAAGGACAGAAAAGAAAATGGGAGTGGGCAGATAACTCGGGAGTTCAAAGAGGGAAAAAGGAATGAAAAGAAAATGAGAGTGGGCAGATAACTCGGGAGTTCAAAGAGGGGAAAAGGAATGAAAAGAAAATGAGAGTGGGTAGATAACTCGGGCGTTCAAAAAGGGGACTTTTTGCTTTTTTTTCGGGATATCGAGTATCGATTTTTGCGCCCGGGACTCGACATTTTTCGGCGGGACCCGGGTACCCGGGACTCGTCAACAGCACTACTAGTGGGTACTATTAAGAGCCATTTTGATTAAATATCAATTAGGCACTATAAATCAAAAGAGAATGGGTCCCTTGCCTAACTGATTAGACAAGTGTCTGAGGAAAATTACTATTAGTCTATGGGGTACCATGTAGACCTATTAAAATCAACCTTTAAGGTGTTTATAAATGGTCAAAACATTTTTTTAGACAAAGCACCTTATTAAAGCTATGGTGCCTTTTACATGACTAATATATATCACTAAAGGGAAACATTAAAGGGATAGTATTACTTCATTCATTGACACATATGCAAAAAGTGATGAATGGTTTATAAAATGTGTATTTTTGTGATCTGATACATCCACTAAATAATATGTGAAAATTTCAGATTAAATGGATGTATTATGGCAGAGTAATGAGCGAAAATGCAAAATGATATTTGCTGACTCATTGCATTGACTTTGTACACCAGATTGCAAGACCGATGCTCTACCAGCTGAGCTATAGAAAGCCCTTATGCTAGTGTTCATCCATGAAACCCCTTATTTTAAAAGCTTGTGATGGTCAAAAGCTATGTTTTGTTATCATATTAACTTGTACAATTGCTGTAAATGTCTCAAGTGCACTCCAGACTTTCTAATCTAGGGAACCAAGGCTCTTTTATCAAATAGGGAACAGAGAATTCTTACAATGGCTCATGTGCCTCATTTTGGAAGTTCTTTCTTTCAATTTAAATCAGTTGAGAGAGACATCAGACCATACAAATCTTATAAATTGAATCTGGACCTACAGGACCCATGATATCCAGCACACCAAATTCAGTCCTCCACTGGTCTTTTCTAGCCAGCAAAAAAAACAAAATTGTTCTTGAGGTCAAACTTACTCCTGTGAGGATTAAATATGATCTTTTAGATAAAAAGCCTACAAATGAATTTGAGAAATCAAATCAAATATTAGATCCAGAACTGGATTATAACGTTTGCAGAATGCTTTGAAAAAAATTGTTCTAATTTGAATTAGGTCTAACAGGGCTCAAATGACTATCCCTGGGAAAAGTATTTAAGGCCGTGTCCCAAATTCTTTCATTAGGGAAACAAATGGTGGGGTCACGTTTGACCCCCTTTGACCACTCTACCAGATTACCAATGGTCCAGTTTGGTGAACAAAATAAGATGGTTTGGAACTGTCTGAAGACTCGAGATGGTTTGCACTTTTTTAGTGTAGAAATCCATTTCAGTCATATTAATTCTATTAGAAAAAAGTATGCTAGATTATAAATTGACAGTAATATGGATTTTTTTAAAAAGAGCAAAGAAAATGGGGTTTCTCCAGGATTAAAACCAGAGACCTCCGGATTACTAGACCGGTGTCTAGTATTTGACACAAATATTGATTTTGATCAATCAGTTGATTTATTTCATTATCTGACTTCCATCATCATTTTCATGACAGAAAGGGGATTCAAAACTAAAATTTCCATTATATATGAATATTGATTTTCATGGGTCAGTTATCAAAAAACTTATCTCTTCTCAGATGTCTGTAAAGTTGTTGTACTTTCAAGTGTATTTCAAGACTGACTAGGGACGGAAACTAGTTTTGGTCATAAACCTAGAAAGATAATAATTATTGAGGGTCAGGCATTCGTTCATTTCCTCATTACAAATACTACCGACTACTGTACCATAAACTAAGTTATTAATCCACTTTTGCACAAACCAAGGACCAAGAGTGCAGTTGCACGCGGGATACACTTGTGCGAAGTACTCACCCCTTCTCGGTGAAATATTGAAGCTGACATTAATTCAAATTAAAACAAACTATAAATATTCAAACAACATTCTCTTGACCTTCTTAAGTTCAGAGTTTATGAACTTTTGATACAATCATCAAAACCTTACCAATGGTCAGAGAAAAGAGTTTGGAATCTTAAAACTATTCTTTAAAAAAAGGTAAACATTTCTAAAAAGTAATTGATGTCTGCTATTTAAAGACTTTATGCAAGCCTCCACACTAACCTTTTCTCTACTGCCCAGTTTGGGCGAGTAAAATCATAAATTGGTCAAAATCTTAATTGCCCACTTACTTCTAGATGGGATAGAGATACATTTGACTTGCCCACCATCAATCTGCACTTGCCCCGGACAATCGGGCAACTGCTAGTGTCCAAACCGGCTTTAAAGGGATCTAGTAACTTTGTTGACATGTGCAAAAAGTGATGAATGGTTGATGCAATGTATATTGTTGTTATCTCATATGTCCACAGGGTATTGTGTGAAAATTTCAAGTCAAATGGACATTGTATGGCCAAGTAATGAGCGAAAATGCAAAGTGATATTCAGTAACTCACTGCACTCACTTTGTACACAGAAGAAAAACTCGCCCGGAGTTTTTCTTATCTGAATACTTCAATCATACATATCTTTGTAACGAAAGGGAAATTTGAAAAACCGAAACCTGTCCCGTGATTTTATTGTTAATACGAATACAACAAGGTATAAGGGAACCGCTAGAATTAGAATTTTATTTTGAGGATTTGGACAATGTTACTAAGTCCCTTTAAACATAAGTACATGTACCTGTATGCCTGGATGACACTCTTCTCACCTTCATAACTCTTTCAGCAATACAAGGATACTATATTTCTGTCACTGTCCCATCTAGTCCTAAACAGAGACCTGGTCTATCCTCAGGAGGCCTATTCATTGGAGGAGCCATCAAACAAGTCCTGTTAGCATACCTACATGTAGATGTCAGTCTGGAACACATGTCAACCGATGCCCATAAACCCAGTTTTGTAACCCTTGAATATAAACGGAATGATAAGTGACAGGAGTTTCGTCTACCCGTCCAGTCATATTAACCCCTTGACTACGCGAACTGGATGGGTTGTGTACAAATTCTATGGGGATTTCGCAAACTCGAGGGGAAGGGGTTAACCTATTGAAGACGATTTGGTTTTGGTATTACACATTCTGGATAGACTCAAACCCAAGTACATTCTGGTCCAGTCCTGAATGGGCTCTTCAAAATATATATAAGCTGAAAATCTTTGATTCTGATATCACAAGTATAGAAAGATAGAATTTTGTTCAAATTGCCATTTCTATGTCAGATCATTATGCATTATATGAGATCCATAAACTGATGAAAGTCAAGTGGGTCAATAACTTGAACATCAATTTTACAAATTATCAATCTCAAGAATCATAGGAGGGCCATAATTCTGTCAGTGTTTTCTCAAAAAAAGAAAAGAACTTTAAGTTCTACTTTCAAAGTTCATTGCAAAAAATGGATTCCTATGTCATACACTGTGTCTCATATAAAACGAAACCGGGTTTCATGGCAGAAATTTTCTGTCATAATGAATAATTTCCTTGATGATATATATATGTCTGAAAAGCTCTGTGTCTCTTCTTTCATTTGATGTACAACTTATGGCACATAATTCAAGCATGACTGAATTAGAACAATGGAAAGTGGTGTTACCAATATTCCATTTGCACGCATAAATTTTAAGTTTGGGTAAGTTTTAAGGGTTGTAAACGTACTTATTTTTAAAAAGGACAAACACCACATGAAAGTTCATATTTGTATCTTTTACATGACACCTCATGCTAAAAAAAAATAATGATTTATGCCAGAGAACGAGTACAATGAAACCATGCCTGATTTCTGCCCAAATGAGTGAAAGTTGAGTAAGAAGTCGCTCACCTTTCCTGACAATGGACTTTGATGCATGAGTGAATTTACACAAACATGGGGATCAGGGAAACCATGGGAAACAGGCTAGATCAGGAAAATTACCCATTTGGGCTGGAATCAAGCATGATTTCATTGTACTCGTTCTCTGGCATAAATCATTTATTTTTTAATCATGAGGTGTCATATAAAAGATAAAATTATGTATTTTTATGAGGTGTTTGTCTTTTCTCAAAATAAGTACGTTTACTACCGTTAAAACTCCCCCCAAAACCTCACCCAAACTTGCAATTTCTGCGCGCAAATCGAATTTTGGTAACACCTCTTTCCATTGTTCTAATACAGTCTTGCGTGAATTATGTGCCATAAGTTGTACATCAAATGAAAGAAGAGACACAGAGCTTTTCAGACATATATATATCATCAAAGAAATTATTCATTATGACAGAAAATTTCTGCCATGAAACCCGGTTTCGTTTTTTCTGGGACAGTCTGTATTAGAATGCATGTCAAATGACTGAAATGGATAGACTGCTGAAAGTTTAAACACTTGGTCATCATTATCTCATCAAGCCCTGTTACTTCGAGGCTAGCTATAATTCTTTCTCTCGATCTGACAACAAGTTGGAAATCTGGGCCTGAAATCAATCTTTTTCACTCAAAAACGTACTCTCAAAATTGCGAAAACATATTCTTCATCCTCGCCATCACCATTCTATCACCTTGAGTTGGTATTTTTTTGTTTCAGGTCAATAGTAAGCCTGTTTCCCCCCAGGTGTGGCTCCGTCCCGGCAAGTACAATCAAGACTTTTTACACTTTGGTCACCTAATGTTGCATTGGGTGTCAAACGAAGAAAAACAATTTATCAACTAAAATGTCTTAATTTGGATTGCCCAATTGGGCAAGTGAAATGTGGCAATATAGGAATCTGTTGGACTAAAAGTGCAGACAGGTGCTTATTAAGAGCCATGAGTAAGAGTGAGGCGAATAGATGAATTTGATGTGGGAGTGTGCACGAGATACAGACACAAAATATTGTAAGCTCGCAGGGTGATTTTCCTTCCATCTAATTTGTTTAATTCTGCTTGTATTCCACGGTTTCCGGAGTAATTTACTAATCTGCATGGATGATTAATAGCTACACTGACTTGTAACAATACCTTGCACCTGATAATGGCTGAAAACAAACACTGTAGTCCATTTCCATCCCCCCCCCCCTGCCACACCACCACCCACCTAGTGCAGCTGATAAAACACAGAGTTGTTCATCCATTAAATACGAGAAACCTGGGCCAATATTCATTAAACCCCAATAATACTAAAATCATTGTTCATGATTTCAGGAGTAGAATACAAGGCAGAGGTAGCGCACCACTCCTCCTCCCAAAATTGCACCCTCCTCACCTCCAGACTTTTCTCTTTCATCAATTGTGTGCAACAATTTTTTTTCTTTCCTTTTGCCCAGGAGGTATTGCTCAAGTTCCACCACCGTCTTGGTCGGTCCGAGTCCGTCTTGGTCGGTCGTCAGCACGTTGCCAACCAAGAATGTCCTAATTGCGGTCACTGACTTCCCACAATACGCATGGTAACATGCCAACGGCGTAAATACTGTAAGTGTTTGAGCTAAAAGGGCATTAATGTAAATATGTAATCGTCACGTTAAAGATAAGACATGCCTTTCTGCTACTTAACTCAAGACAGTCATTGTGTACAATGTTAACCCATGCCTGCAGGGGAACCTGTTGGTACCTTTATTTAGGGAACAGTTTTTTTTGTTATATATACGTTTTGGAGACGATTTGGATTCTGGTATTACTTCCATGCTCTAATCAACCGATTCCGTCCGGGACTTCAGTTCAGAAAGTAGATAGAATAGGCTTTTTAATTGTGTGGCTAGGACACCGCTCCTGTTACATTGTCTCTTCCAGATCACTTACTACATTTGAATCCTTTTCGATTTCAGCCGAGGTGCGTTATAGCATATTCACTGCGATCATATTCTGACTACATGTATTCTAGAATCAAAATATTGATTATTCATACTGAAACCATTTTTACTTTGTGTGATACTAATAATTAAGTAGCTATTAATTACATTTCTTGTCGACTGAAAATTGTTTCCAAACTTTGGATACAAAAACAAAGGTGAAAACAAATTTGTAAAACCAAGATGCTGCAGCTGCAGAATACAGAAGTTCCCTTATTCTGGTGGTGGTGTGGTGTGGGGGGGGGGGGGGGGGGGGGGGAGGGGTGTTCCAAACAGGAGCTAATCACATACTTAAACGAACAAACATAAAAAACAAACACTATACAATTTTGAGGTGAGGAGTTTTGACAGTGAATTGCCAAAGCATAAAAAGTTTGTGGTTTTAAATGCACCTCTAACAAATAGAGTGAGGGGAGTTCATCCAAAGTAACAACAAACCACACAACCACCTAAAACCTCTGCACACAAAAAAGCGTGCTAATCTTTCAGCGGTCTTGTTAATCAAACTTGACCTGCCGATTCCAGGTTTTCATTGTGACGACCAGGGGGGTGTTTCACAAAAATTTGTAACGCTCCAACTATTCATGAATAATCTTCAAACCAGCAAGGCGAAAAGAGATGTTGTTAGTAAAAACCTGCCAACAATTTAAAAAGTGTTGGAAAAAGAGTGAAATATTCTAAAACACTGTAAATAATTTATTTTTTGCCAAAATGTTGGTTCTGCAGACATATTTTGTTCACACAACCTGTTATTAACCAACTTCCAAACTAAAAACTTAATGAGGCAATAAGGCAGATCTTTATAGACATGTAGCATTTGCACTTTTGTAGCAACTACTCTTATCATATTTTCCAAAAATGTTAATGAAGCGAAACGGTGATGGATAATAAGAGAAAGAGATGCTTCATTTAATTCATACAGACCCCAACCTGAGAGCTATACTTCGGAACCAGTCCTGAACAGGTTAACACTTCAAACCTAATAACAATCTGAGTATCTACATGTACATGTATGTATACAGACACGGAGCATTTACATTGACAGTAGCGACTGCTCTATCGCGTTTCCTCAACCACAAACGTAACGAGGCAATACCAATGGATAATGCAGATTTTGACGCTTCATTTCAGTCCATATAACCTGAAACCAAATATTTACAGTTCCGCCTCCAACAAATTTTGAATAACAGATTTACAAGTGAAACGAGGGAGTAAAGTGTGTATACTTTTCCATAAGGTCTTTATATGTAAAGCCCTATCTATCATCGGCTACACTTACAGGTAAAAAGATTTTCTCACCTTTCCATTTCGTTGTGCCTTGTAGCGGTAATGGACCGAAAATATACTCAGTCAACACTATAAAAATATATGATATTTCTGTCCCTATCAGTTTAACTTACACAATGAGAGGTAAGCCTTAGGGAGATGTTCAAATCTTAGAAATGTAAGATACATGTAGATCATTTAATCAGATATAAATTACATGAACACATTCAAGATGATTTGATTTTTGAGATAATATGTATCGTTCAGATATCCCAGGCTTGATTTTGGGGGGGGACAAGTCCTGTAATTGGTTGTTAACCCATCCCTTATGAGGTTCTGAAATCCCCATGGCCCACCAAATTCCCATAGGCAAGCGGTTAAATTGATCAATGAACTGCAATGTTACTTGTGATATACTAAGTCGAGCCATTACAGTAGAATACATAGTGTTATTCTGTTACTTTAAAGAAATAGAAATACAAAATCTAATTGCAAACTGTGTGAACAATCAAGTTTTCGAAACATGCACGACCTAAAAATTAAAATACAAAAATGGCACCTATCCACCCTTATGCATGAACACACAATCTTGGAATTATGATTTAAACACCAATAATTTGTGAATTATTATTTTACAGATGGCATCCATAACAAAGAATTTTTTTTTTGTACTGTACTTGACAGAAGAGTGGGTGGCTTTTTATACTTGTCTTGCAACAAAGTATCATGTTCACGGCCAAATGAAGGCAATAATTCAGTCTAATGAATCTTCCTACTTTTATAATTTATTTACAAACAGTATACATCAGGGGATTGAGTTTGTAAATAGAGGTGTCGATTTAGGGAGTATTTACCTCCCGGTGACTCGCGCTAAAAAAAAAATGACAAAAAATGACTCTTGCGTTCAATGAGGGGACTTTTTGCTTTTTTTTCGGGGATATAGAGTATTGATTTTTGCGCCCGGGACTCAACATTTTTCAGTGGGACCCTGGTACCCCGTGACTCGTCAACATCACATCTAAGCGCTTTCACTATCATTACCCCGCTCATAAGAAATAATGCAAACCAGCGTGTACACCATCACCATCATCATCATCATCCTCCTCCTCCTCCTTCTCATCGCCACAGCGTTTGCCTCCCATCACCACCACCATCACCAGCATCATCATCAATGTCATGGTACATTAGGGAGAGGTAAAGTAGAAACTTAACACAATACAGGAACAATTTAACTACCGTGGGTCTCATAATCATTGATGAGTCTCTGCAAACGATATGCTCTGATGACATTGCTTAAAATATGGATTTCATAACAAATGCAATGGAAGGGTTCTAATAAATTATTGAAGAAATATGTACATGTAAACAACATGACCTTATTAAACAGTTTTGCTTTGATAAGGGTTTTTAGATATGAATGTGTCATATGAATGCTGCAATTATTATCCTGACAATGAAAGGATTACTGCCATGGTCAAGACTGGCCCTGTTCATTCATTGCCCATATAAAACTTTAATAAGGTCAATACTTCTATTTACCAAACTGAGCTCTTGATATGGCGGAGGGGGTGGGGGAAGATGGGTCCACAAATGAGACATTTGGGCTCCAAGGTACAAGAGATACCAACAATCAAACCTGCTCTAGAGACCACCATCTACCTACAGGTTTAAAAAGTCCACTCTTCTTGTATCCCTTAAAAAGCAGATTCAGGGAATATAATTTTGTGTTATTTTATTTTTTTTTTTGGGGGGGGGGGGGGGCTACTTTTCAAGCTTGCCTGCATGAAAATGACAGGTGCTCTTTTATGATTTTGGAGAGCTCTTTTTGTAATTTGGGGGCAAATTTGCCAAGAGCCCCCGTTCATTTTTTCCCTGAGCAGAACGAATCTAGTCTTCTAGGACTTAAAATAACTTAATTACTCAGGACGTTGGACACAAACTGACATGCAATCCTCACATGGTGTGCACTTTCTACTCCCTGGGGAGCAATGCATTCTGGCAGCCATAAGGTGAACTCAATACCAGACAGTCATATACAGTTCTCAACTACAACATCTCTATTAAACTCGCACAAAGTAGAACAATCAAACTCTATGGCAATATCCTTCTTAGATTCATCTGTCTCAATCATTTGTTCTCTCTATCCATCTCACAATCTCTACATTCATCCTTCTTAGATTCATCCATCTCAATCATTCTACATTCATCCTTCTTAGATTCCTCCATCTAAATTATTCGTTCTCTCTATCCATCTCACAATCTCTACATACATCCTTCTTAGATTCATCCATCTCAATCATTCTACATTCATCCTTCTTAGATTCCTCCATTTAAATCATTCGTTCTCTCTATCCATCTCACAATCTCTACATCCATACATTATCATGCATGGAAACAAGACCCTTATCTCTTTCTCCTTCGAGTGTCCGACTCTCAACTCTCCAAGCGATGGTTGTCAACATGTTATACGATAGGATGGGGACTTCTCAAAATGCAGATTAAATGCGCATAAACGATGACCACAAAAACTGCGGGCACAGGTAGGAACCCATATAATTAAATGCAGAGCTCACAGCTGTTTTATACACACTCAAGCTAATGCTACAGGGTTTACTGTCCGTCATTGACAATTTATCCACAATTGCTGCTCTCTACCCAGGTGTATAAATGGGGACCCGGTAGGAGGTGAAAGCCTGACTGCAAAGGATCTTCTCAATGCCCATGAGCTGCTTGGAAGGAATGCTCCCAAGCGAGTGGAGATGGTGCACACAATGCGAGCGGGCTTGCATCGTATCCTATGACCAGGGTAATAATGGTGTAAAGCGCTTAGAGATGATATTGTATCATAATAGG
>JBAMJV010010804.1:0-74585 GCA_037951105.1 Echinarachnius parma | reverse complement strand
TCTCCAAAGTAAACAAAACGGATTAAGCCCCTTTTAGAATTAAGCTCATCGTATGCAGGCACGAGTACTGTGGTATATATGAACCCCTAAATCTTATTCAACTTACAAATTCTTCAAAACAAAACTTCTTAGAAGTAAGAGTAACGTTTGTCTTTAAAATGTTAAAGGGATATAGTTGAGTATTGGTCAAACTTAACTTTAGGAACCAAAACCTGCACCATTACGGTACAAAGTAATAGTTATAATTTCACCATGCTCGTAAAGTATACACAATTACAAACGACTAAGTAAAACCCCTGTTATCATTCAAAAAGAGCCGTTACAACTCAAGAGGGCGCTATTTAAAAAAAATCACTGGTTTTAGCCATTTTTCATACAAAATTGTGCATTTAATGTTTTGTTAAAATAATGATTCAATAGAGATATCATCAACGACTTTTTAAAAACCTATTCAGATTTTTTCCAAGTAGTATTTAAGCATTTTTAATTTTTTTCTAAAAAGTCTAAATATCCCCCGGGGATTACCGGTGAAGAATCTTTTGAATAAAAATATACTTATGGATATTTCAGCCGTTTCTGAATCGATTTTGATCAAATAAAGTTTATTCTGTCATTGAAATTGTATGTTCTTTCAAATTTGACAGTCAGTTTTTCATTATAACACCAACAAATATCGGGGGGCACTTCGGGAAATACCAATACTCAACGGTACCTTTAAATATGTCATGAATAACAATAAGCCAACATAAAGTCTTGTGAACATGTTACAAACTAATTGCTAAGATGCTTTCGGCTATCCAAAAATGCCAACATATAAAATCAGTATTTCCCATGCACAACCTAAAACTCATAAACCAAACAATAGATGAAATGCACAAAATATTTTTCGGTGAAATAACAATAACACACACACACAAACAAAATATCAAAAATAAAATGTATGAATATAATATCAAGTACTGGTATATTAATCAAAGCACTTTATTCAGGGGAAAAATGTCGCATGTAAAGTTCCACGTAGACATAAATAGAAACTATTTTCTTTAACTAGAATCGGAATGTTTATGAATGGTTTCAAAATAATCGTATTTTAAAAATACATAACAATTAACAATCGTAATCTAGAAGTGATATTAAAGGGATAGTTGAGTTTTGGTATAGAGGGCGCTACACAATATATTTTTTTGTGAGATAATGAAAAATTGAGTGTCAAATTCGAAAGAGCATACGATTTTAGAGACAGAATAAACTTTATTTGATCAAAATCGGTTCAAAAATGGCTGAAATATCTCTAAACAGAACCATTTGTAATAAATTCGGGGCCCCACAATTATTCGAAAAATTGTAACCAGCCGTTTAAATTTTGTTTAAATGCTTCCTGTTTTCAAAAAAAAAGAAAAGAAGTTGAAACTGATGCGTGTTTAAAGAGCGCCCTCTTGCGTTTTAACGTTTTAAAAATGATAACAGGCTTTTTTCTTAGTCATTTGTAATTTTGTATTCATTTCGAGTTATAACTATTAGTTTGTAATGCTATTGTGCATGTTTTGGTCACTAAAGCTCAGCCTTACTGTAATACCCCTTTAACTATTTTGAACCTTTAAACAAAATCGGAACAAGACAAAATAACCAATATTCTATCTCTTTTTAGGAAAATGATATTGCCATAATATGTTTTGTACACAAATCACGGAAATTAGCAATTTTAGGGCTAACATGCAGACAAAAGGTCACGTGACTTCGTAACGGTAAATCCGGTGTTCGCAAATTCGTTATTAAAAGATGCGCAAGACTTGAAAGAAAAAAGTCACGTAACGCCGTAATGCCCCCGGCCTTATCAGTGTGACGTCCTCTGCTAAATATACGCAGTGTTGGTGTTTTTGTTCATGCAGGGCAAGGCTAGGTTTAAAGGGATCTAGTAACATTATCAACATCTACAAAATGGACGTAAACCTCTAGCCGTTCTCACATTCCCCATTCATATTCGTATAACCAATAGAAGCATGGAACAGGTTTTGTATTTCCACATTTCTTGTTCGTAAACATGAATTGTGTGTGATTAAATTGTTCAGATTTGAAATTAATTCAAACTGTATACAAAGTCGGTGCAGGGATTTGGCAAATGAAACCCTCCGTTTTGACACTCATTTACAATGGAATGTTCACACATCACTCAGTAGACATATCATATCCCCATGGGTGTAGGGGAACATTTTTCTCAGGGGGCTGAGGTTATTTGCCTGAATGATTTTGCTTCCCGCCTTTTTACCTGACAAGCACAAAAACAAAAAGGTCCTCGCCTTTTTGACGCCCACTGTCTTTTCACGATCTTGCCCGAATATGAGACGCTTTTGCAAGAAAAAACAATTACTTTGGGTCTTTGCCCGAATGTAACATTAGTTTGCCCAAATATGGCATGGTTTTGCCCGAATATTATGTTTGTTTCGATTATGTCATGGTTTTGACTGAGTTTCAGGTGCCTTTTGGCCTTTTTGACTTTCAAGGCTGAAGTTTAGTAACTAAAACCTGCATAATAACATTACAAAATAATGGTTATAACTCTACCATGCTCGAAATGTATAACAAATTACAAACGACTAAGTAAAAAGCCAATTATCATTCAAAAAGAGCAATTAAAACACTAGAGGGCGCTCTGTAAAAAAGCATTGGTTTCAACTATTTTTCATACAAAATTATGCATGTGATGTTTAGTTGAAATAACGATTAAATAGAGAGATCATCAACAACTATTTAAAAACCTCTTTTGCAGAAAAGATTCTGGGCCCCAAATTTACTCCGATCAGATATATTTATTGATATTTCAGCCGTTTCAGAACCGATTTTGATCAACATAATATAGTTTATTCTTTCGTTAAAATTGCTTTTTCAAATATTTGACACTCAGTTTCCCATTATCTCACAAAAAATGATTTTGTACAGCGCCCTGTATACCA
Source organism: Echinarachnius parma (assembly GCA_037951105.1). Lineage (NCBI taxonomy): Eukaryota > Metazoa > Echinodermata > Echinoidea > Clypeasteroida > Echinarachniidae > Echinarachnius > Echinarachnius parma. The sequence continues at coordinate 71,634 of JBAMJV010010804.1, read as the reverse complement.
AACCTGAACTACCCCTTTAAGCCTCAAATAGCAATATATAAAAAAAATGTATGATTATAACTCATTCTTTATCGTCAGACATCCACCTACCACTGTGTTAATACTTCTCCGATAAGTAAATAAATTCGTATTTGGAATCATTTGGGACCCATAATAATATTAGTATGGATATTTCATTTTTTCCGGACAAATTTGAATCGACCAAAAATAATTTTGAGGATAAAACTGTACGATTATCAAATATTGCACGTGATCTTTGCATTATTTCTTGGAGCGCCTTCCAACCAAAACTGTACTATTCCTTTCAGTGTAAGACGATCATTGTGAAAACCTACGACTTACCATCATTCTCCTTCTTGAAGATTTTTTTCATGGAACAAAGTTTATTTTGTGGATGCAATCTCGCGCATTTTCAAATGTTGCACTTAGTTTTCCATTACACCACAAACACTTTTCGTTGAGTGCATTTCAACCACAATTGTATTATTCCTTATATTTCTCCTTCTTGGTGATTCATTCTTATTCAACAGAAATAGCGGGTGATGATGGTCGATGTGTGCCAGATAAGGGGGAGCCGCTTGGGGTGGAAGATGGGCGAATTCCCGACGAGAACCTGACATCGTCATCTAACTTTGCTCCGACCGCCAGGCATCAAGTACAACATGGAAGACTCAATGGTTTGAGTGGACCTGGCTCGCCTGGGATAGCGGGGGCCTGGGTCGCCCGTGACGATGATGCTGACAAATGGGCCAAGGTGCGCGTAAAACAAATTAAAGGGATCTAGTAACTTTGTTGACATTTGCAAAAAGTGATTAATGGTTGGTAAAATGTGTACTTTTGTGATCTGATTTTTCCACTTGGTAATTTGTGAAAATTTCACGCTAAATCGATGTAGGTAATATGGTCGAGTAAAGAGCAAAATTACAAAGTGATATTCCCTAATTCATTACACTGACTTTGTACACAGTTATAACTATCCAGTGGATAGTTATAAATCCAAACACTTCAATCTTAAATATCTTTTTAAACGAAATGGAAATTCGACAAACCAAAACCTGTTCCATGCTTCTATTGATAATACGAATGCAACAATGTATGAGAGAACCACTAGAGTTATACGAAAGTTTTTTTGCGGATTTGGACAATGTTACTAGATCCCACCTACAGTCGTAGTACCTTTCATTATGTATTATATACCTCACATCGAGAATCCTGCAATCTGATTGGTTGAACAAGCGGGCATATTTGTCGATATACCCGCTCAGCAAATAAAAAAATAAAATAAAAACAAACCAAACAAAGCGGGCTCCAGCGAGCATAATTGATTTTCTTCCAAAAACAAAACAAACAAAGCAGTATCCGGGCGAGCATTTAATTTTTTGCCCGCTCAGCAAACAAACAAAATTAATCAAAACAAAACAAACACAGCGGGCTCCGGGGGAGCATATTGATTTTTTCACAAAATGTCCATAGAGATGCGTGTTATAAAAGCCTCTCTGCGAGCTGAGGTCTTGTTTCAGCTTGCGAAATATGCTCGACCAGATTTCCCAAAGAGCAATTTAAAAAATACAGAATATTTTTACCCGTGAATATCAATAAGTTCCAAAGAATATTCTAGAGATGCATTTCATGTATAACATGGCGGTATTCGAATTAAAAATATCCGAAAATGGGGCACATTTTGCATCGCTGTCCTTCCGTAGTCGCGACAGTAATTCGTCATTCAACAATTAACTTGCAGCGGTGCACTGTTTTTAATATCGGCACACCGCGTAATATTTGTTTTTGGCGCGTGTTGTGAAAAATTAAAGGAAAAATGTCATGCACGCTTTTGTAATACACACAACAACAAAAAGTAAGTCCCCTTAATCAAAATGGCGTTACTTTTTGACAAAAATATTTTGAGCAAAATAACTCGGCAGGATTGTTCCTACACTTTGTGACTAACTTCTGAGTGAAAATGAAGACGGTCCATTGAGTCACGCATGAGTGAGCACACAAAGTACCAATCTTTCCTTTGATGTGTGCTCACTCATGCATGACTCGATGGTCCAATTTCATTTTCACACAGAAGTTAGTCAATAAGTGTAGGAACAATCCTCCCGAGTTATTTTGCTCAAAACATTTTTGTTAAAAAGTTATGTTATTCTAATCAGGAGGAGACTTACTTTTTTGTTGAGTTTATTCCAACAATACTGATCAATTAAACTCAACACAAAAATAATTCCCCCTTAATCAAATAACATAACTTTTTAATGAAAAGGTTTTGAGCAAAATAACTCGGCAGGATTGTTCCTACATTTATTGACTAACTTATGTGCGAAAATGAAATTGGTCCGTCGAGTCATGGATGAGTGACCACACATCAAAGGCAGAATTTTCACTTTTTGACTCTTGTGACTTTTGAAAAGTGACATTTTTCCTTTAATATGTGCTCACTCATGCATGGCATGGCAGATCAAAATTCATTTTCACAGAGACGTTAGCCAATCATTTTTGAAACATTCCTGCCAAGTTATGTTGCTCAAACCCAATTCGTTAAAAAGTTACGCCATTTTGCTTAGGGGGGAGTTACTTTTTTTGTTGTGTTTATAATGGTATCTTCCATGTTGTACGTTGTGAATAGGATAAACCTATACCACACTCCCATATCCCTGCCTGTACTATGAGTTACTTTGGATGATGCTCCTCCCTTGCTCACTGGGCAAATATTAGAAATATTAGCGTGAAGTAAATATAATATTGAGTGGGTTGCAGGCTGGTGTAAGGGTAGATTTAACACCGTACTTAGAATGGGTTTGAGTCAGAAGTTTAACGTCTTATTTTGTTGCGTGTTTCCGGTATAACCACGAGGTAGTTCGTGTTAATCATCGACGTCTGGTTATCAGGTTTATGGTGTTAGTGTTGACATTTTGCATGCATTGACCTAACACTAACGCTTAAGGGATTTTAAGTTTAGTGTTGTAGTGTCAGTGCTACTTTTTAAAAGTTGGATTCATCATGGGACTAGGTTTATACATATATTTTTTTACTAATTAAAAAATTAAATTAGTTTGTTTGATTGGTGTAAGGATGTTGTCTTCTGTTGTCTCAGATTGACCTCGGTTCCAATCACAAAGTGACCGGAGTCATCACCCAGGGCAGGTATGACGAAGACCAATGGGTTACGTCTGTACAGGTCTCCTACTCCCTGGATGACGTCGGCTGGATATTCGTAGGTGAAGCGCACTGCGGTCAGCGGAAGGTGAGTACAGCAGCCCTATCATGCCTATGGTACAATCTAGGTCGAATAGAATATAGGAGCATACTTGTTATTATCAGTGGCGTAATGAGTAAAAACATTTGGGGGCAGAAAAAGCCCGCATCACCACCAGGTAAAGCGTAATGGCAGGGTAGCCAACTTTAAACAAGCGGTGAGTCTGTGACTTCGCGAGGGAGCGAAGTCACCAAGCTCTGAGGAGCGAAGCGACTTTTTATTTATTTATTTATTTATTCGTTTTATTTCAGTAGGGTAGCTCTGTCAGTGATCGGAGCACTGTTTTTCACAGAGACCCTACAACATTATATACAACACAAATATACATAACAAAGAAGTACAAAATATATATTTTTACAAGAAGAAATTCAACATTGAAAGAATACCTGTGACCAATTAACTGAAATCATTTAAAATAAATGTCAATTATTATTTTTCAACATGCGCCAATATAAATTAACAAAAACAATTTTGGAAGGGGCTAATTTAATAATGTTTGGTAGATGATTCCATAAGACTGCTCCTGAGTGAGAAAAACTATTTTTACCCATTTGAGTTTTAACTTTTGGTAGAATTACACCCTTGTTGTCTGCATTTCTTGTATTATGAGTATGTACAGATTGTAATTTAATAAACAATGTAGATAAATACATTGGTGCTTGGTCACTTAATGAATGAAAAACCATTTTACATTTATTAAAAATCCACCTTTCTTCTATGCTTACCCAATGTAAGCGATCTAAAACTTCCTTTGTTGGGGTACGTGTCTCGACACCCAAAACCATTCTTGCCATTCTTTTATGTTGGCGTATAAGTATGTCCTTTGTACCTTGTGAACAATTAGACCAGGCATTACTACAGTATTCAAAAAGGGGTAAAACCAGGGCACTTGCAAGAAGTTTTAATCCTTCAACAGGTAAATATCTTTTCAAGCGACCAAGAAGGGCAATTCTTGTTCCTACTTTTTTGCTTGTGTTTGTCACATGTTCTTTCCAATTTAGTGTGGAATCTAAGTATACGCCCAAATATTTAAAGGTATCAACTTGTACAATTTGATGATCGTCCAATTTAATTTGTATAGGATCCTGTATTTTTGATAATTTGTTTGTGGATCCAAATAACATAAATTCAGTTTTAATAGGATTTAAAGCAAGTTTGTTTATTTGTACCCATTCTTGAACACTTTTCAGTTCTTGATTCAAAACCTTCTCTATTTCATCTTGGGTGTTTACTGCTAAAATATATTACAGCATCATCTGCGTATAACATAATTTCACATTTAGTTACAACCTTAGGGAGGTCATTCACCATAATAGTAAATAGAAGTGGTCCCAATATAGATCCTTGTGGTACTCCTGTATTAATTACACCCCAGTTTGATTCGTTTTTACCAACCACCGTTTTTTGTCTGCGGCCATATAAATAATCTTTAAACCAGGCCAGTTCATGACCCTGAATACCATACATATGTAATTTATCCAACAAAATCTGATGATTGACAGAATCGAAGGCTTTACGCAAGTCTAAGAAGATTGCGCCAGTTAATTGACCTTGGTCCATTTTTCTGTATACATAGTCTGTAAACAATGTTAATACTTGTGTCTGAGCTATGCCCCTTCCTAAATCCAGATTGTTTAGGGGTAAACATATCATTTTCAATAAAATAAGCATGTAATTGGTCATGTACAACTCTTTCCATTATTTTCATTATAACTGGTAACACAGAGATGGGTCTATAATTATTTGTTTCCTCTCTATCACCTCCTTTATATAACGGAGTGACTTTAGCTTCCTTCCACTCATTTGGAATTTTTCCAGTCTGAATTGACATGTTAAATAAACAAGTCAAGTCTTTATAAATAACTGGTATTGAAATTTTCAATAATTTAGCACTTATCGTATCAAGTCCTGTTGATTTAGTGATTTTCAATTTGTTCAATTCTTTCAATACAAAATCATCACAAATTTCATCAAAAACGAATCTATGTGGCACCTGAACAATAAAATCAGTCACATTCCTGTTATTTAAAGGAGGGTTGCGGCGTTACTCACATTTGAACCAATTAAAACAAAGTAATCATTCAATTCATTAACAATTTCCTGCATATCAACTAAGACATTTCCATTTACTTTTAATCCTTTAATCATGCTTGTTGATGATTTTTTATTTAAACATAATGGTTTTTAAAAATTCCATAATTGCCTTGGATTTCGTCGATTTTCAAGGACTACATTTCCATAGTACCTTTTTTTGAGCATTGTACGTAAATTATTAACATGATTTCTTACTGTACGAAAAAGTCTCCAATCAATATTTCTATTTTGTTTCTCTGCTTTATTTTTAAGCCTGTCTCTTTGTTGAGTAAGAGATACATATTCATTTGTAGCCCATTCGGTTTTTGTACCCTTTACTCTGTGTGTAATAAGAGGGGCATATTTATTACAAACTTCTAAAAATCTATTTTTCCAAATATCCCATTTAAATGTTATATCATTTTCATCTAAACCCTGTGGCCAGACAAATTCACCTAGGTCCTTTAAGAAGGATTCAGTATCAAATCTTTTAAAAGATCTATATGTTACCATCCTAGGTTGTACCTTAGGTCTATATAATTTACGAACAATGTACACCAAATTATATCACTTATGCCAAGAGAAATTACATCACTTTGACTCACATTTCGTGGAGAATTTGTAAGAATTATATCAATCAAAGTTCTGCTCGTTTCAGTAATTCTAGTGGAAACCGTTATAGTTTGTTTCATATTTTGTTCACGACAAAGATTATCAATAAACTTAGAGTCACGTTTACAGTGCATATTATAATTAAAGTCACCAAGAACAATAGTTTCTAAATTATATTCCATAACCTTAGAAATTGACTCATGAATATTATTTTGATAGTCTACATTTGATCCTGGTGGTCGATAATATGTTCCAACTAAAATGCCTTCAGTATTTGGCAATTTAATCTCAATCCACAATGTTTCTATATCACAATGTTCATATTCATTCTTTCTATTGTACATTAGGTGAGTAAAATACTCCTCACTTGATCACGTCCACACATTTAAAGATAATTTTACCCACCCCACCCCATACCCCAAGAGTATCCCTGAGCGGGGGAGGGTGTGGAAGGGGGTGTCCCCCTCTCACGGTAGGGATCGTTTGCATATATATATATAATATTTTTAACTTGAAACTGTGCAATCTGGTGCATACCTAGGAAGGAAATTCGGACCTGACGTCATGTACTATAGTGCGTCATGACTCTACCTACTGGATTGTTTCATGAAGAAAACATCATTATAAAATATGCACCCCCAAAAATAATAGTCGCAAAGTGACATATACAGTACAAACAACATTTGACAAGGCCTTGCATCTGGGCTGAATGCATGGCAGGTACAACGTACGAACGCGACTATCATACGAGCAGCGGCAACCGTTGACAAGGCCTTGTATCTGGGCTGAATGCATGGTAGGAACAAAGGGTGTACGCGACTATCATACGAGCAGCGGCAACCGTTGACAAGGCCTTGCATCTGAGCTGAATGCATGGTAGGAACAAGGTTAGGTCTTCATCGTTTGCATATATATATATAATATTTTTTACTTGAAACTGTGCAATCTGGTGCATACCTAGGAAGGAAATTCGGACCTGACGTCATGTACTATAGTGCGTCATGACTCTACCTACTGGATTGTTTCATGAAGAAAACATCATTATAAAATATGCACCCCCAAAAATAATAGTCGCAAAGTGACATATACAGTACAAACAATGCACCAAACGCCACATTTGTTATGATACAACAACATGAACAAGGTATACCAGACGTAGACATGACCGATTCCCGAGAGAGCGAAGCGACCGAGAAGGGGGGGGGGGGGGGGGGGGGGGGGTGTGATGGGAGGGGGTGTTCGCCCTTGCACGGTAAGGCAATCTGGTGCATACGTAGGAATTTAGTTTTAAAGGGAAGTAGAATCTGAGTTATCATGACTCAAGAAATACCCTTTTTAAAATCACTGGGTATCGAATTAGAAAAGGAAAAAAAACATGATTTAATTTTTTTTTTTTTTATATACATATTTTATTTTATTTTATTATTATTATTATTATTATAATTTTTATTTATTTATTTTTATTATTTTTTTTTTTTTTTGGGGGGGGGGGGGGGGCTCCCACCAGTACGCCAGTGTTTGTTGTTTACCACTCATTTCATACTTCATATGCATGCCTTCATTCGCTGCCGGACGTACACTGGAGATCAGAAACTGGGTAGATGTAATACATTAAGTAGGATCTGATTCGAACCAGAATAGGCATCAATTTCATTACAAATAATATGTAACTTAGTAAATATCACGTACACAATTTGGACATTGAGAATATTTCCAATACTAATAGAAAGCTATATATAGAAATCGCGCCCGTTGTTCTACAATATTATAGTAGTGATATTTTTGACAAAGCCTAGCGTCTGAGCTGAATGGCAAAGTAGGAACAACGGGCGAACGCGACTATCACACGAGGAGCGGCAACATTTGACAAGGCCTTGCATCTGGGCTGAATGCATAGTAGGAACCAGGGGCGTCGATCACGGGGGGGATGGGGGGGGATATATCCCCCCCAATATTTCAGGTGGGTGGGATGGCCTGTATTATCATCCCCCCCAATATTTGGGGTTCAAAAATATATAATAACATTAAAATTAAGGAGCATTGCCCCCTCTCATGATTGGAAGTTGTTACTATAGTCTTCTTTAAACCACTTTTTGATAATGCTAAACTGCCCAAATCCAAAATCTTCCGGGGCTGCGCCCCTGGAACCCCCATTAAGGTTATTTGACCCAGTACCAGCCATATACTATAGGTTTTCCCGCTCAGTTTTACACTTTTTTCAATCGAATTCATTAAGGGTCATTCAAATTCACGCATTGCCGCGTAATCATTGGTATCGGTCTTTCAAATTCCGAATAAGTGCAAACGAATTCCTGCATACGCATACGGTTTCGTGAATAGACACGATAGTTCATTTATGGGCACTCGAATTCGCGAATGTGCAGTAGCGCCAGCGTGAACTTCGTGCGATTTGAATGACCATTGATGAAAAGGTATGCTCATTGTTCAAATGCACTTGCTCAGACGCGATTTTTGAATGACTATTTACGAATTCGAATGCTGCTTTGACACGGCGATCGCAAATCGCGCGAATTCGTTTGCTCATTATATCAATTTGATTGTCACAATCGCGAAATTGAGCGGGAAAACCTATATATATTAAATAGTACTACTACTACTGACAACAACTACTACTACTACTACTACTACTACTACTACTACTACTACTACTACTACTACTAGTACTACTACTACTACTACTACTACTACTACCAGGGGTGTCGATCACGGGGGGATGGGGGATAAATTTGAGCTAAAATTGAGCTAACTATTGAGCTAACTATTCTATAGTTAATTGTATTTCTGGATATTGCAAATCCCAAAGCTTCCGGGGGCTTCGCCCCCTGTACCCCCAATTAGATTTCCAATATGGGTATCCCTTGACTTATTCTATTCAGGGTTCCATCAGGATGATTGCAATCGACAGTATTTATCTATCAGGCTAAAATTATTCCATACTTGGACAGTGCCCTCATCATAACAGGATGCTTGCAATGTGCACTTAATAATCTTCCAATCTCTAAACAGCTAATTCAAAAGCCAATTAACTAAAGAATAGTTAACTCTATATTTTCATATAGACAACATCTTTATATCTGGATATTACAAATCCCAATGCTTCCAGGGGCTCCGCCCCCTGGACCCCCAATAAGCTTCCCAATGTGGGTATCCCATGACTGATGCTATTCAGGGTTCCATCAGAATGCTTGCAATAATGTATCTATGATGCTTGCAATGTGGACTTCATAATCTTCCAATTTCTAAACAGCTGAATTCAAAAGCTTTGCCCCCCCTCAGCCATAAAAAGCCGGGCATGCTGCTGGGTTGTCGCTTCGCTCCCTCGCCAAACGAAAATGACGAATCATCCCCCCCAATGGCGAGAGTGAACGCGACTATCACACGAGGAGCGGCAACATTTGACAAGGCCTTGTATCTGAGCTGAATGCATGGTAGGAACAACAAGCGAACGCGACTATCACACACGCAGCGGCAACCTTTGACAAGGCCTTGCGTTTGGGCTGAATGCATGGTAGAAACATCGGGCTAACGCGACTATATCACACGAGAAGCGACAACATTTGACAAGGTCTTGCTTCCTAGCTGAATGCATGGCAGGAACAACAACTGAACACGACTATCACATGAGCAGTGGCAGCCATAAGGCAATCTCGCATCAGTCTGGCCCTCAATTGAATTTCTCTCTTTTAAAGGGGTAGTACAGTTTTGGTAAGGCTGAACTTTAGTAACCAAACCTGGACAGTAACGTTATAAACTAATAGGTATAACTCCACCATGCTCGAAAGGTATACAAGTAAAAAAAGCCTGTTATCATTCAAAAAGAGCTATTAAAACACAAGAGGGCGCTTTCTTAAGAGGCATTGGTTTCTAAAATTTTCATACAAAATTATGCACGTGATGTTTTATTGAAATAATGATTAAAAAGAGAGATCATCAACAGCTATTTAAAAAACGCTTTTGACAATTTTTGAAAAAGTGCAAGCATTTTTTTTTTTTTTTTTGAAAAAACCATCTAATGATTTGGGCCCCAAATAATTATAGGGTCAGATATATTTATTGATATTTCAGCCGTTTCTTGGTCGATTTTGGCCAAATAAAGTTTATTCTGCCATTAAAATTGCATGCTCTATCAAATTCGACACTCAGTTTTTCATTACCTCACAAAAGAATTGTGATGTGCAGCGCCCTCTCTACCAAAACTTAAACTACCCCTTTAAGTATTGAATTCCCCTAGGCTATAGCTAACGGCCAATAACAAAAATAAGGGGAAAATCTGTGAACATATTACGAAATAAAAGGTGTGCCCTACCTAATTCACGTGATCCCCCATTACAATGCGTCAACCATCATCTTTAAAGGCTTTTAAATCTCTGTTGAAAATGTATAATTGTTTAGTTATATACTGCAATGTTTAATTTACATTCCACTGTCTTTCAAAGCGCCGCGAGCGTCAGAAGACGGAACGCGTGCTATACGCATATCTACCATGAGTAATGATTATTATGTTAAATATCATCAATATTATCATTATTATTATTATAATTATTATTATTATCATTATTATTATTATCATTATTATTATTATCATTATTATTAGTAGTAGTAGTATTATTCAATAATACTAATGATCATAATAATAATAATGATAATAATTATAATAATAATAATAATGTATTATTATTATTATTATTATTATTATTATTATTATTATTATTTACACCGCTGTTTCTTCCCCCAGACATATGAAGCCAACTTCGATCGCAATACACACGTCATCATGGTGTTTCCTGAGCCAGTCACAGCACGCCTTGTCCGCATCCACCCGTTATCTCGCTACGCATATTACTCTATGAGATTTGAGGTGTTGGGGTACACCCTATAACAGCCTATGACAGCGTTTGCAGACAGCGACGTCAACAGATTGCAAACAAAAAGTGCTTAAATTAGGTTCCATGACATACAAATGCATGTTAAATTCTGTTTATTTACATGAGTGTACACATCACGTATTTGTAAATTGTTTGATCGTGATATTATGTTTTGAATATTTGTATCATAGTGTTAAAGGGGTAGTTCAAGTTTTGGTATAGAGGGCGCTGCACGAAAAAAAAAATGTTGTGTGATAATGAAAAACTGAGTGTAAAATTTGAAAGAGCATACAATTTTAATGGCAGAATAAACTTTATTTGATCAAAATCGGTTCAGAAACGGATGAAATATCAATAAATATATCCGATCGGAATAAATCCGGGCCCCAGATTTATTCGATGATTTTATTTTGAATTTTAAAAATGCTTACACTTTTTCAAAACTTTTCAAAAGTGGTTTTAAAATAGTTGCTGATGATCTCTCTAGTTAATCATTATTTCAATAAAATATCACATGCATAATTGTGTATGAAAAATGGTTGAAACCAGTTGCTTTTTAAGAGAGCGCCCTTTTGTGTTTCAATGGCTATTTTTGAATGATGACAGGCTTTTTACTTAGTCGTTTGTAATTTTCTAAACTTTTCGAGCATGGTGGAGTTATAATTATTAGATTGTAATGTTATTGTGCAGGTTTTGGTTACTAAAGCTCAGCCTTACCAAACTGTACCTCCCCTTTAAGTTGTGTAAGAAAATACAAGACTAAAAAGATAGTGCAGTTTTGGTTTAGAGGGCGCTTCAAATAACACTTGTTTGTGAGGTAATGCAAAACTAAGTATACAATCTGAAAAAGCACATGTAATGACAGAATCAACTTTGTTCGATCAAAAGCGGTTCAGAAATGACTGAAATATCCACAAATATATCTGATTGGTATAAATGTTGGGGACCAACTTTTATTCCATTTAAGAACATATTTATAAATCCTACACATATACCAATATTGTATTCGAATTGTTTTTGATGATCTCTCTATTGAGTAATTATTTATTCAGAACATCACATTCATATATTTTCTTTTTTAAATGTTGAAACTTGTGGTGTCTATAGGGCGCCCTCTTGTGTTAACTGCCGCATTTTGAATGAAAACGGCCCTGTAACTTAGCCGTTTATATGCCTTTCTACCAGTCAAGCGTCATTGAATGTTGGTTTTAAATGATATCTGACAAGTTTTAGTTACTAAAATTCTATTTAACCAGAACTGTACTACCACTTTAACACAATATTGTGCACTTATATGAACCACAAGACTGGAAATAATATACAACTTTGCACATCTAATTTGCAGTGTTCATATCACATTCGTGCAAAAGCATGTATTAGCATTTATAAAACGGCTCCGGTAAATTCAGTAACGTGATTGGCTAATACCGATCACGTGGGGATTGATTACTTTTCACCACCTGCACTACCGTGCCGATACCTGTGCAACCATCGTGCCGATAGCAGCGCAACCATCGTGCCGAAGGTGTGCAACCACCGTGCCGAAGGTGCGCAACCCCGTGACGTCACAATGTTTGTTTACATAGCTCTACGAAGACGGAATTAAGGGAATGGATTCTATAACAGGAATAATGACTATATGACACCACAGTTTCCATGAGTTTGTTTCAAAAAGACATTTAATCTCACCACAGGGTGAGCCAACGCATGACTTCACTAGCACAAACATCGAAGTCCCGACCATCCTCCGATACGATCACAAGTCATATTCTAAACGATCATGAACGATCATAAACGATCATAAACGATCGCAAACGATTACAGACAAACCCCTTCGAGACAAACTTGCGAAAGTGAAGAAAAAAAAAGATGTAAAATGCTTCGTTTTGTAAATTCTCTGTTCTGTAGTAACTAAATCTTAGCAGTTTCGTAAATTATATGGATATGTGGTTTGATGTTGGTAAGTTTTGTAATGGAAATTCGTAAAATTCTTTGATAATTCTCAGTTTTACGGGAAATTATCGGCAATTCCATATCGACTGCAGTTGATCATTCTGCAGAGCTGCATGCAGAGTCAAATTCAGTGAAGCGAGTGCAGCAAGTGTTGATGAATTTTGTAAACTCTGGGTTACCAATTGTCTGTTTTCAATAATCCAGCAAAATAAACAATTCCGTGGTTGAGCTCGTTTTATAAAACAAATAATACTACTTATTGTCGTGCATTTTGTAAATGCATCGCCCTCTCGGGCTATGTTAGCTGTGCTTTACACACTCGGCTTCGCCTCGTGCGCCGCACAGCTAACATAGCCCTCGCGTGCGATGCATTTACACAATGCACTCTAGATCGTGTATTATTTGTATAATATTTGGGCAAAATCATATCATATTTGGACAAAATCATATGATTATTATTATTTTTTTTTTTTTATGAAATATGTCTTTATTATACTCATGTCTGTATACCTATATATCCATGTCATGTAACTTGTTTGTTCTATGTACCTCCGCCATGTGCAGTAGTGTCTGAAATAAAGTTTTGAATTGAATTTAATTGAATTGATATTCAGGCAAAAAAATGTGACATTCGGGCAAAATTATAAATAGTATAATTATTATTTTGGGGCAGCTACGTATACCGTGAGAACATTGTATTGTTTTGTTTTGCCCGTCATGTATAAACCGGGAAAAGTAGTATTTTGGCAACATACATCTATTCAGCCCGTACACCCATGAAATTGAGAACTTGTCTGAATACAAAGTAACTTCTTTTTGTTATCGCTTTCCAATCGAGACATACAAACAAACAATATATTTATAATGTGTCATCTTTTAAAGTTATTTTAGAGTGAATTAGATATAATTCATTTAGAGAGTACATAAATGAAGAGCTCATTTGCAAAAGGGGTTAGATCCACTTTTTCAACCGTTGGAGTAAAGCAGGTTTCTTTGTCAAACTTTGAACACATGCCTATGGGAATAAGAAAATTTGACTTTCTATATTTTGATTTTGAGTGAGTAAATTGTCCCAAAATTTGGATTCTACATAGTTACGTAGCTTATTATAATATACTGATATCGCTAACTCAATTTTTATGGAAAGTGGATCTAACTCCTTTTGCAAAATGAGCTCTTCAAATGCTGTAAAAAAAAATGCTATGAAGCCTTTTCCGGATATCATCTTCTGTATATATGATTGTTCTCCTTTTTGAAGTATCCAGAAAACTTGAACATTTGATTAACTCTTTACAGTTTGATATAATCGTTATTGCCAATTCTACCAACTTGCGCCAACTTTTAAAGGGATGCCTGTAAAGTGTCTACAACCCCATGAAAATTACTTGGAGCGTCCTCGTTTCTCTTCTACCGTGTTGTTTAGCTTATGGTAAGAGAAGAATAAAATAGGGTTAGATTTTTTTAAATGTCCTTTTAGTACGACTATATCTATCATTCAGCTCAAAAGCGTTAATTAACGGTCATAAACCTCATAAACGTCCGTTGTAAAAGCTGACGCATATTTTCGCTTTTTTAACCAGTAATGCAGTGTTCCTTTTCAATGAAACTTTTACACATCATCCGGACACATCTTACAATGATTTTGGTATACAGGATTGGAGTCTCAAATGTCATTTTGGGCAATATCTGACACTTTACAGGTGCACCTAATAGTGTATAAATGTAATTAACTTAATTGTCTACATATAATCTGTATTTTGGTTCTGATATCCCTGTATGTGGACAGTGTGGAATAAAAAATATTTGTCTCTTAAACGGACATTGAAACCCAGGGTAAATCATTTGTTTATTTCACTGTAAGAGACTAAATGGGAGGAACAAATTCAGAATCTGAAAATATGAGTAAAACGGGGCAAGATAAAAAAAAAAACGATAAGGAACTTTGAAGACACAAATTAGCAAAGCGCTCTGACAAAGTTGTCACCATACAAGCCGTGGTAGTTATTGTGGCAATGTTGGTATTTGATGATGATGATGATGATGATGATGATTGGGGGGGGGGGGGGGGGGGGATGTTCCCCCATCTTTTAAAGTGGAGGGGATTGCCCCCCCCCCCCCCCCCCCCCCCTTTGTATGTTTGATTCCATAGATTGCACTATTATGTACAATTTTCTGTTTCAGACAGAAATGTTTCATATGTTAAATAATATGCACCAAATCAAGCGAAAAAGTGCAAAAGCTCCCTACAGTGGAGAGACACCCCTCCATACACCCTCCCCCCGAGTCGATCGCTTCGCTCCCTCGCAATGTCCCCCGTGCAGCCTTGAGTTGTCATTTGCGTGGTGGTCCCCTTAAAGGGATAGTTGAGTATTGGTCAAGCTTAAAGGGATAGTTGAGTTTTGGTAGAGAGGGCGCTAGACTACTTTTTACTATTAGTTTGTAATGTAATGATGCAGGTTTTGGTTACTAAAATTCAGTTTCACCAAAACTGTACTCTCCTTACCAGAACTCAACTATCCCTTTAACTTTAGTAACCAAAACCTGCACCATTACGGTACAAAGTAATAATTATAATTGACCATGCTCGAAAAGTATACACAATTACAAACGACTAAGTAAAACCTCTGTTATCATACCAAAAAAGGGGGCTGTTACAACTCAAGAGGGCGCTATTTAAAAAAATTACTGGTTTAAGCCATTTTTCATACAAAATTGTGCATTTAATGTTTTGTTAAATAATGGTTCAAAAGAGATATCATCAACGACTTTTTAAAAACCTATTCGCATTTTTAAATTGTTTTCTAAAAAGTCTAAATATCCCCCGGTGATTGTCGGTGAAGAATCTTTTGAATCAAAATATACTTATGGATATTTCAGCCGTTTCTGAACCGATTTTGATCAAATAAAGTTTGTTCTGACATTAAAATTGTATGTTTTGTCAAATTTGACAGTCAGTTTTTCATTATCTCACAAAAAAATATCGGGGGGGGGGGGGGGGCACTTCGGGAAATACCAATACTCAACGGTACCTTTAAACACCTGCCACTATTTCCACCCCATAATTTGGACAAATGACGTCGCTACTATGTGTATCAAAATGTTCTATTTATAATTATTCAGCTCTGAATAATAACGTTATAATTTGTTTCTTTTTATTGTATTTCTATAATCAGGGCTGTATACCATGTACGGGTCTGCATCATATATCGATGGTCTGCATGGGTATTAAAGGTGTCGAGCGCCCGTCAGAGTAGAAAACTTATCGCGTATATCTTTCGAATATTTCGCAAAAAGTATAAACATGAAAGTGTCTCCACTCTCGCAACAATTTTGTTGTCACTGTTTCAACATTTTTGCGAAAGTGTAGCTTATTTTGTGAATTTTGCGATATATTCTCGAAAATGGAGACGATCATCGATATACAAATTCGATGGTGACGATCCGACGTGCGATCAATCATGCCAGTTCTGTAGTTGTAATGAAGTTACCGGTGATGGCGCTATTCCGATGTGAAGCCACAGAAATACTATAAATAGATTTGAGCAAAACATAAAACAGGGGCACGGTCGTGTCGTACTCCCGTACTCTCTGAAATAATTTGACTACAAACATATTATTACTCCATAATAGGGTAACACTATAAAGAAATATATAGCGTTACCCACCTCCCTTCCCTTCCCAATAATTCACCCCAACATGACTGGCTACGCATCCTCATCATCATCATCATTCATCATAATCATCCATATGGGCGTAGATCTGTAATTGATACCCATTCATCAGGGGATGATCTATTCATTTACCCTACCCCCCTGATGAATAGGTATTACGTAAGTATCGACGCCCATGTAATCATCACACCCATCATCATCACTATCACCATCGTTACCAATATCATCGGCATATCATTATCATCCTCATCATATCAGCATCATCATCATTATCATAACTATCAACATCATCGTGATCATTATCATCATCAGCAGCATCATTATCATTACCACTATCATTGTCGTTTTTTTATCACCATCGTTATCATCTTTACCATTATCAGCGGCATCATCATCATTATAACTTTCATCATGTTTTAGCACCATCTTCATCATCATCGTCATCATTCACATCATCACCATCATAATTAACATCACTATAATCATCGCCATCATCATCGCCATCATTATTACCATCACCATTATCATCATCATCATAATCATCATCATCATCATCATCATCATCATCATCATCATCATCATCATCATCATCTTCTTCATCATCATCATCATCATCACCATTATCATCATCTTCATTGTACAAAAGTGTGCTCATCATTTCAACTTCAACTTGAAATGTTTACATTTAGGTTAATCGTAAAACGATGCAACGTTTTATAATTAACACAAACCGAAACAAACGCTTTTTTTTTTAGAAATGCAGCCGTAAGACAGGCCTTTTTTTTTATTGCATGACAAATCTGAGTAAAAAGCGTTACTCGATCACGTAATTACAACATAATATACACATAATGAATGCATTCATATTATTAAAGAAACTGCGTTGTCGAGTCCGAATACGCTTTTAAAATTGTAACCATAACTGCAGTTATAGCGCATGGGTCTCAATTATGGTGCAGCTGCCTTTTTATTGAGCATATTTTCATTTTTGACCACGCATGAACTTTAATTGGAAGCCGCTGGATTATACTGTACTGTAATAATAATAACCATGCATACATAATACAAGTTTGCCAGTTGATTTCAGATTATCTCCCACATTAGATATTTTTACAAGAAATTTGAAGGCATTTTTTTTTTGTTTTGCTGTAGGTTATTGGAGAGGTTGTAAAGCTCACCGATCAATTTTTAAAATATGAAATGCGCTATATAAAAATGAACTACATGCATGAATAATACAAGTCCAAGTGGTATCAGATTGGCAATAATAATAGTCATACTTCTATGGAATGGCACAGCCAAGTGAACGTTTCTTATTATTAAAGGTACACTTGAGTATTGGTACTTCCCGAAATGACACTAAATTGGTTGGTTTTGATAGTTCATTGAATAAAACATGTGAAATGAGAATCATTCTCTTTCAAATGCATTCATAGTTGTAAAATTTGATTTCAAAATATCTTATTTATATATCGTCTGGCTAGTCGATATCTTGACCTTTAAACAAAAATACATAAAATGCTAATACACTTCTTTAACAAACATTCAAAAGAGGTTTTTAAATAGTTGTCGATGATATCTCTATTCAATCATTAGTTTAACAAATCATCACATTCACAATTTTGTATGGAAAATGGTTGAAAACCAACGAGTTTTTAGAGAGCGCCCTCTTGAGTTGTAACGGCTCTTTTTGAATGATCACCAGGTTCTTAATTAGTCGTTTGTAATTGTGTATACCTTTCGAGCATGGTGGAGTTATAACTATTAGTTTGTACTGTAATGGTGCAGGTTTTGGTCACTAAAATTCAGTTTGACCAAAACTCAACTATCCCTTTAACTTTAAGACAACTTAGCAGTTGGAGAATGGATTGTAATCATTCGTCGCTGGGCTGTAAAAACCTTGTATCTCAAAAAAACAAAATGTTCAGGAGAGCGAAAAACATTCTTATTTTAACAAATTATGTGCGTAGGCTATGTTATTTGAACTTAAGACTATGTTTGATAATCAATTCGATATGAAATGGTTTAAATGCACGAAAAATAATTTGGAAGGCGGGAAATTGAGTTACGAGGTTTTCGCACTAAATCCTGAAATGAGATACGAGGTTTTCGAAAAGATGAATTTTGACATTATTTTTAAAGATATGCAACTCATGTGGTTATTAGAAGATGAATTACACCTTAAACTTCACATTTATCAAAACAAGTAATTTTCACCAAAATTTGAGATACGAGGTTTTAACAGCCCAGCGAGTAAAAGTAGAATTATATCACAGAATACTTATTTTTTTCAATGACCTCTGTCACCCTTTTTTTGCGAGGGGTTCATGCAGAGTTAGTACACTGGACTGAAGGTTACAACAAACTGAACCGTGACTAAAGACAAAGTCCCATGCTCCGCGTCCACACGGCATACAGCTAATCCTGAGGCAATTAAGCTCACAGGGGAGACCCACCCTGCGCCCACACATGTATCATTTCCCCTAACAATAAGCATTAAAGGAGACCACCACCCAAAGAACAACACATGCTTACATCATATGTGTTGGTACCGTTGTGTAATTCATAAACAATGCAATTAATCACCAAAACTTCTGGAACCTAACAGGGTCTTTGGTTCCGAAAGCGGCATATGTTTGCGAGTGCATCGATTATATATGCACGTACATTACGTGCATACAGGAGACAATTATAGAACGTGTATGTCCTAGACAATGACTAGTCTTCTTCTGCACACCCATGAACATGTAATTTAGTATGGTGGTACCTTTTTACATTATTGCATTTGTCTGGAAACCTATTTTTCTGTACTTGTTGGTGGAATGGTCTACTAAAAACTGTTTGCCTTAGTTTCATTTATAAGAATATTATTGTTGGGTGTTGTGTGGTTCCCCTTAATCTCTGGACCACATAAATATGATTCACATGTCATACAGTACAGGGTTGAAAATACATAGTAACTAGTACCTGTGTTCACACATCATTAGTCTAAACCAGAGTTTGATTCTAATATTTGCCAGATTATTATAACCTTTCATACCGTCTACAGTGTAAAGATGTGGGCTTTCCTGCATTCATTTGGCCCATGTCTAACAATTATGACATTCACACTATAATTCTCAACTTGGTCTTGTATATATGGTAACTACAACATTCTACAGTTATAAAACGTAGTGTGAACGTTGTACCATGAAAAGCAATATAAAAGAACAACATACAAGACATTGCTTTAAACCATAGTGTGAACGGGCCTCATAAATCTGATCTACAACACTCATATAAAACGAATGCATCAGTGTGGACATAGAGTATAGACTTTTCTTTCATTTTACAGACATTTCTTTTCACCTCCTTGAGATAGTGTAAACGCCCTATACAAAAAAGCAATATAAAGAAACAACATAAAGATATATCATACAAAACATTGTTTTGAATGGTAGTATGAATGGGTCCCATGAGTCTGATCTTCAACACACATAAAACAAAATATGCATTGTTGTGCAGTGTCTAGGATCAGTATTGACAAAGGGTATCTTTCATTTCCACTCCTAAAAGCAAGTGTAAACGTCCTATTCAGAAAGCCATATTTATATAAAGAAACATAACAAAATTACATCCAAAACATTCCTTTTGAACTGTAGTGTGAATGGGCCCTGTGAGTCTGATCTATTGACACGCATAAAACAAATGCATTGTTCTGCAGTGTCTAGGATCAGTGTGGACAGAGGGTATATTTCCTTTCCACTCCTAAAAGCTAGTGCAAACGTCCTATTTAGAAAGCCATAAATATAAAGAAACATAAAGAGATTACATCCAAAACATTGCTCTGAACTGTAGTGTGTCTGATCTATGAAACTCATAAAACAAATGAATTGTTCTGCAGTGTTCAGCATTAGTGTGGAGGGCAAATACAGCCCAATAGAGTAAATCCATGGTTATCAAACCAAGATAAAGTACAAACTTTTAACCTTCTGATCAAGTTGCTACGTGCTGTGTATTTTAACAAATAACTCAATAATTTGCAAATAAACAAATTAGATATAATTATACTGTATAGTATGCACTATGACAAAGTTATCAACAAATTATCATACTAGGGTGCGTAACGCACCATAGTCCATAAACACAAATTCCTTGTAGCACAGAGTATACATAGACAATGTATGTGTTGCCAGTCTCTGTTACAAGGCTGCAGCCCCCCAGCCCCCCAGCCCCCCCCCCCCCCTCCTACCCCTATAACCCTGGTTTTGCCCTTGACCAAGCTGTCCCCATTCTGTTGTGCCTAAATTTAGAGTCATGACTAGCTACATACCACGTTTTAGTCACAAGGTTGTGCCTTAGCTCGCTGTCTAAATCAATTTGGTGTTGATGTCTCAATTGGAGAGTTAGGTTTGGCAAAACTGTGACAACATAGACAGATGCAATTCTCAAAATATCAGGCTGCCAGCTGCCATCTACTATACCTACGTACTGTACTACCAGGGAAAACTCCCATTTCCCTGGTACTACTACTAAAATGTAATGCTACAATATGTACTACTATTTCAAGTATCCCTATGTCACTGTACTTCTGAATACAGTCAAACCGGTCTATAAAGACCACTCACGGTAGATTTAAAAAGGTGGTCTTTATCGGCAGGTGGTTTCTATGCACAGTTCATTTACATGTAAACTG
The DNA here is from genome assembly GCA_037951105.1 of Echinarachnius parma. NCBI lineage: Eukaryota > Metazoa > Echinodermata > Echinoidea > Clypeasteroida > Echinarachniidae > Echinarachnius > Echinarachnius parma. The sequence continues at coordinate 50,508 of JBAMJV010010804.1, read as the reverse complement.
CATTAAAGGGAGTCAAGAATATTGGTCTTTATCAGCAGGTGGTCTCTATGGACAGGTTCATTTACATGTAAACTGCATCAATTAGGGAGTCAAGATTTGTGGACTCTATATGCAGGTGGTCGCTCGAGCAGGTTTGACTGTATTAACACAATTTACTGCAAATAATGACTACTAAGAACATACATGTAAAATATCAAATCAATTTTGTTATGTGACACTCACTTGTTATGCAACTGACAAAATGCTATATATATATAATGTGTGATTTCTTTTCATAATAATCTTAATTATCATAATAATATATAGCCTATATACATGTCCATGTACTTAGATATCAACATTTTCAAAACATACACTCTATATCCCGAAAATAACAAATATCATTACAGCCATTTTATTCTTTTGTATCTATACATTTAAATATTAAGTTCTTTAATCAAGTGAATACGCAACATTATTGCTACAAATATGTACAAAAAGAATGAAAATTTTGAAACAATATGTTTTGATACACAATGGTATTAAAGTATATAAAGTATATAAAATATAAATATATATAAACTTTCTTCATATAATTTTATAAAAATCAGAAATCAAAATTGCATAACAGAACAGCATAGTGAACAAGAATTTGAAACATTATTTTAAATTGGTTTTCCCCAAAGTCTAATACATTCTAGGAGTAATTGTAGGAATCAACATTGACCAACAAACATATAATTTATGGTATTATTTGGCAAAATTTTAGGTGTGAGAAGAACCGTTATTAATAACAATAGACGAGCATACATATTGCGCCATTATAATCTATCAATTCTATTCCGATGCGCATCATTGGCTGTAGCCAAGCTGCCTGGAAACAGGACTATATGCATCAAGTTGATAGGTTAGGGACTAAGAGAGAAAGATTATTAAAATGTACATAGAGCTTTACAAAGTTTAAAATTTTACAATTCTCCCAAAAACATTAGGAATCATTCATGAAATATTATTACAATCATTCCTGTGTAAAGTGACCCCCTTATAGGGGGAAACAAGAAAAGTGGCCACTGGACATAGAAAGACGACCTCTATAGACAGCTAGGTTAGCTGCTATAGACAGGTGGCCACTCTAGGCAGGTTGACTGCTAAAGAAAGGTAGCCACTAAATGCAGGTTGGCTGCTGTAGACAGGTGGCCACTGTAGGCAGGTTGACTGACTAAAAAAAGGTAGCCACTATATTTCAGGTTGGCTGCTATAGACAGGTGGCCACTATAGGCAGGTTGACTGACAAAAAAAAGGTAGCCACTATATTTCAGGTTGACTGCTATAGACAGGTGGTCACTATAGGCAGGTTGGCTGCTATAGACAGGCGACCAGTAACACAGTATGACTGTACATTGTTCAATAGTTATTCTGAAGAGTGTTCTTCGTCTAAGTACTTCATAGCTTTTTTTTAAACAAATTAAGTCAATCATAGAAACATTCTAGGAAATAAAACAAAACTGTATTAGTAGTAATAATAATAATAATAATAACGTATTTATAACGTGCATATCTTATGCGCTGTAAGAACTAAAAGAAAGAAAGGTTTAGCATACTATACTGCGTGGTAACTTGAATTACAATGTACATGTACAGACTAAGAAGCACATATCTGAAAAGTGACATCCCAGAAGTGTATCCACGAGTCGTAACCGAAACTAATCAATACTTAGCAATAGCATGTGAATCTATTATTACGAAGGGTTATTAAACACATCCTATTATACAGTATGCGGGTAACAAATTGTATTGGCAATTAACAGGAAATCATACCAGAGAAATCAATCAATTATATTATGAAGTTTCATTGCAAAATGTAATTAATTAAATGCCAGTTAAGAAAAAGTTTTAAAGTCATGCATCATTATTGTAAACTACTTTGAAATCTACTTTGCTCATCATAAATCAAAGTACGTTTTTGAAGCTATGACTAATTTATTTGCATTCAGAAGCTTTAATCTCAAATTTAACAAACAATTCAAACAAATAATATTTCTTGAAATGGTCTGGAATTTATCAGCTAATACAGAGCTTCAATTGCATGATACAGTCAAGTCTGTCCTATAGCGGCCAACCATATACATACTGGTCAGCACCCAACCTGCCTATAGTGGCCACCAAAAATGATCCCTATATAGAAAACTGTGTTATGGAACCTGTCATAGTGGTCACCCGTCTATAGCAGCCAACCTGCCTATAGTGGCCACCCAAAATGATCCCTAGCATAGAAAACAGTGTTATGAAACCTTTCATACTGGTCACCCGTCTATAAATGTAGCAGCCAACCTGCCTATAATGGCCACCAAGAATGATCCCCTGCATAGAAAACAGTGTTATGGAACCTATTATAGCGGTCACCCGTCTATAGCAGCCAACCTGCCTATAGTGGCCACCAAAAATGATCGCCTGCATAAAAAAACGCTGTTATGGAACCTGTTATAGAGATGACCCGTCTATAGCAGCCAACCTGCCTATAGTGGCCACCAAAAGTGATTCCATGTCTATGATTGTCTAGCGGGTCACCTGTCTACAGTGGTCACCTTTCTCGTCTCCCTTAGGTGGTCACTATAAACAGGTTTGAAAATCAACAGTACATGTATCTTCAAACATATGCGTACCCAGGGGGGGGGGGGGGGGGGGTTCAAACCCAACCCCCCCCCCCCTTTTCAAATTTGTACTGGTCTCGAGACTACATTTGAGTGGTCTTGACCGTCATTATCGATGGTCTTGGCCTCGAAAAGTGCGAAAAACCCTGGTCTCGGCCTCAAAGGTTGAAAATTCACGAAAAGGTACTTGATCTCGGCTTCGAAAATTTTCTACGACTACCCCCCCCCCCCCCCCCCCCTTGAAAAAATCTTGGGTACGCCACTGTCTTCAAATGACAAACATGAAGTTACTGCCTTCTGCGACAAAACTCATTATTATAATAACCCATATCCTGTCACAGGAAATTAATAAGGGTTTTCACGTCAGTGCAAAGTATATAAAGGCTTTATTAGTTTGAAAACATATTTTATTGTGATACAGGGGAAGTAATCGAAATTTATATCTTACATTTTCTGCGGTTACTTTTTGAGACTGCATATTAATTTTAAAAATACAAATCTCTCAAATGTCTTCTGCAATTATCTCCATTATAGAACTTTTAAAAGTGAACTCCAATGAAAAAAGTACATAGGAAGTAATATTCAGGATTTAATTAGGCCGTTTTAGGCAGTTGGTATTTCCCCTTACATTTTGTCCTGGTTCATTAAGTAAATAATGGTTTATTTAGTTTACACAACCTACTTTAATAGCTAACCTGTTCAGAACTGATATTCACCTCTTTTTTGTTTTCCCATCTTGTTTTCTTTCATTATCCATAAATAAAGGACTCAAATAAACTGCATTATAAATATTGGCTTCTTATTTAGTTGACTGTAAACCCTCTTTTAAAATAACTAGCCGGTTTTTAAGCATTTATATCCCTTTTCTTTCCAATTTTCTTTTAAATATCAAGAACTCAAATTAATTGATTAAACAATTAGTTTGTTTAGTGTACCCAACCAATAACTAACCAGTTTTCAAATGTTTATCTCTTTTTTTCTTTTTGCCTCTCTCAATTTCTTTCATAGTCCATGTACGAGCAGCAAAGAATTGACATAAGTTTCTTATCAGGTGTTATCATACATGTACGGACATGCTCTTGAGTAATAACAAGTTCAGGGGGATGTTTCACATAGATTCTAAGTTGAAGTATGTGAGGTTTTCATCAATGTTACATCAAGAACATGGAATCTCCTTGATAATAGAAACTATTATCATAATTTGAATCAACATTTTATGTCTTTTTAAAAGGGCTTTTACAACAATTCTTTTCAAAGAAACTAATGGCTTTCCATAATTGTTAAGTCCAACTTAGAGTTTTTGTGAAACACCCCCTGGTGTTTCCCCTCCACAGTTCCTAGTTCCCAGTTGTGTATACAGTAAACATTGATTTGTTTAATTAACCTATCTTACTACAAACATGACATCACAAGTATGTCATATCCCTATTTGCCAACCAACAGTCAAAATGGTCATCAAACACAGATAAGATTATCAAATACAAATTTATCTTTCTACCCTACAGCCTAAAGAGTAAAGACTACACAAAATGCTCACTAATTAGTAATTATCAGTTGAGAATTTACTTTAAATAACACAATAACCCCTTCCTTTAGAGATCCTGAAAATCCCCACGATAGACTTTGTACATAGCCCACTCGGTTCCCGTAGGCAATGGGGTTAAGAGTTAAGACAAATTGTGCAAGATCATGACCCAGGACCAGCCCTAGTTCCACTGATCTCTAGATACCCTTGTGTAATCCTTTACGGTTGAATGAGCAAGGGCGGTATGTGTGCTCTGCTACATTCTGTTGATTTGTACATGCAATTCTAGCATATTGACATCAATGAGTTAGAGCCAATGATGCTAATTACCATGGTGAATGTCACTGGTCCATAATCGGCCCCTTGCCCCCTGGGATAATAATAACGAAAGCACTCAAAAGCTGTCCTACATTAGGCACTATACACTATGATTATCATTATTATATACAACATAAACATCTAAGAAAACAATTATGCAAAACCTTAAATCACCATTATTTGAGTAACTAGAATACTAATAGCGATGCTCCATTTTATATCATCTTGTGTAGCAACAATTTTTCATCAAAAAAGGCCCTGTAATTATTGGTGTCTCTAACTGTGCTCTCACTTTTCAAACAGTATGCATCCAATGGTTAAACCACAGTTACCAACATTTTCACATGCCATGCCTGAAAACCTGGAGAAAAGCTATTCAATTTTAAAACCAGTTTACAAACGGAGCGTGCTTTTCATAGTTCTTTTAAGAGAAAAATCTCCACTTTAAATTTTAAAAGCGAGTAGAATCCCCTTTCTTACTCTTTCCACGTGGAGGTGGGACAAGATTCTCATCCTTGCCATCCAAGGACACGTTCCCAGAGCTGCCCATGTTTACACTATCAACCGACATGGCCCGATCGGGCCCCTTCCGTTTCGGAGGAGCACTGGGTCGCGATGGTTTAATACTCGCGTGGATCTGAGCGGGGGAATGGCCACCAGCCTGTTGAATATCATGCGGCATTGAATCGACTGGGGGAGGCCTGGGGGGCTTTAGACCCGTACCGCCGGGGGCGTCAGGCAGATCGAGACTTTCCGTACGGCCCGGGCGTGGTTTCTTCACTGCTTTGTCGACGGTGCCGTAGACGGGTTCTGCGACAGGTGGCGGGGGCGGTGGCTGCCCAGGCCGCGGGCTGAGGGGTTTGGCCGCTTCAACCCCTGGGGCAATCGCTGAAGTCACCTTAGGAGTAGTGGTCTTGCTTGGGGTTGTAAACTGGATTGATGCGTAGTCGTCCATTGCGTCTTCAGCATCGATATTCTGGAAGACGTTGTCAAAGTTTGGGATTGGTTCAACCGAATGCCCCGGCTGGTCGACCTCTTCGGAAACTTCCGGTTCTGAACTGACTGATAGTCCATCGACACCATCTTCACCGTTCTGCTGCACATGGTTTGTAGGCACCTGTGGACTTGCACGGAGTTCCAAGTAGCCGTCGTTGTCCGTGGTCAATCGATCGACCAACTTCTGCGGCACGATGATGTTCTGGTAATCCCTAACGAAGTCCGCATGCGCGTTATTAACGGAGATGAGAGTGCCACCCTGCAGAGATCCTGGTTTCCTGAACAGGATGGCACTCACGTTTCGAGGCATGGGCAGCGTGGAGAAGCAATGGTCCAAGAGGTTCTTGGCTGTTCGGTCCGAGCGGTCGAGCAGTCTCTTGTACATCAGTCTTTCCTTTCCGCTTGCCGCAGAAGCAGCTTCTGCAGTGTCTGCTCCTGTTGATGTTACTTCCGTCTGTCCATCCGGTGTCTCCTTGTCGGAGGAGAATCTGTTTGCTTCTTCTTTGGCTGTCTTTGATGCTGACAGACACCACAAGAGACAGACCTCCCTAGCAATGTCTTCCTGGACCTCGACAACATGGATGTCCTGGGTGATCTCAAATGCACGAAAGCAGACGACCTCCACACTCTCCCTCCACTCATCCAAGTGCGGCTCCAGGACAGACAACATTGTCTCAAAGGTAGTCGAGAAAACCAGGACCTGATCGTCACCAGATCGCCTGTTGTACAGTCTTGTCCCTTTCAGCAGCACCTTGTAGCGCATGTCAAGGGAAGTCAGGTTAGCATTCTCCAGTAACTTGGCGTCAAGGCCCCTCTCGGCGTCAAGGCCCCCCTCGCCGCCGAAGACAAAGTCGTTGAAACGGATGGCTTTTTTCCGCTCCAGTTCGCTGTGAACATCACAAGAGTCTGTGTCTGCCATGATGTTTACTTGCTGCGTAGTGACCCTGCAGACTGCAGAGTTTGGGGGAAAACATGAAAGGAAACATCCTAATGACTTGCTGGGTATTGTTTTACTAAATCAAAGTAGCATCTATTATTTTCAAAGTCACCTTCTACAAGCCTAAATATTAACATCTGTGTCGCATGGCACCAGGTTAATTTACTACAAGTCGTGCTTTTTAGTAGATCCCTCCAATATACTTACAATGTACGTATCACATAAATTTGCAATGCTTGCATGTGTTGTAAAATGTTTGTGATTAATCTAACAAGTATATTAAGTGTTTTATTTTTGGAAATTATAAATTGATCAAATAAACTTGAAACTTGAAATGTGGACTGTAGTGATTGTGATGATTCTGATTAAAACACTTTGTTTCCCCCCCACCCCAGACAGGCAGACTTCCTCATTGTTCAAGAAACTGTATCCTTTCATAAAATACCTTTTTATATTCTGCCTTTAGAACAGCAAGCAGGTACGTGTGTAGGCTACCCCTAGGCCTAGCCCTGCTATCAAGTCCAGACTATAACTGGGTACGTGGATGATGTGTATAGCAGGGCTCGACACTCCCACTGGCCCGCTGGCCCGGGGCCAGTGAAATTGCACTTGGGCCCAGCAAAAATGTATAAAAGTCATATTTTGGTGGCCCGATCCGGCAAGCAGATTTTCAACCCGACATTGACAAAATGAGAAATTGTTTTCTTTTATGGCAGATGCTTCATCTATAATAACAGGTTTGATTAGGAAAGAGTGATATTTTGAATTTTAAAAAGTTTACTCATAAAATAACATTTTCGGGCCAGTAAATTTTCTTTCGGGTCACCAGAAAAGGGGAAGAAATTATTTCATTGGCCCGACCGGGCCACTGACAAAAAAGGCGAGTGTGGAGCCCTGTGTATCGTGATAATTGTCTCGGCCTCTGCCTCCGCGGTGAGATTGGATGTCACAGTTGTCCCACTTTCAATGTCTTCAATATATTAGATGTGTACGTGTATTCAAGTGGGAACATTTCGGCAATACAATCACTACAGTATACATTCTAAGTAGTTAACTACAAAGAATATAATGTATAATTTATCCATAATCTATCATGATCCTATAACATAGGAAAAATGAAACAAAATATCCTTCCAAAATGAAAATATTCTTAAAATTAACTCATTTTTAAAAAAGGGAAAAGGCAGCCAATTTGGGAGCATCATGATCTATTTTTTAAAAGGTATTTTGGCATAATGTTTAAATATATTTTGTATTCAAATGGTAATGTGTTTTTTGTTTGTATGCATGTCAATAATGAAAAACAAGAATATTCGATATGTGAGAACATGCAGTCAAAAACATACATTTTTGATAAGCAAAATTGTAAGTTAATACATAAAGACACACATGCAGTTATTATACAACAGGGTAGGAAATATATAGGGGCTGAGGGCACCCCTACAAGACAAGGGGTTAACATCATGCTGCATTAACCCCTTACTCCATTGCCTTGAAAAAAGCCTGATAGTCAGCTGCCCTCATTGTCCAAGTAAACACTGGGGAATTCCCCCGTCTACCTAGCCTTAAAACTAGATGTTTTTCACACTATTGATCAATTTGATGGCACTGTGTATGTGTATAAATTGCATAATATGGCTTTGGCCTTTGTTCAACAAACAATTATAGCATGCCTTCATTGAATCATTGTGTTAATCGTAAAATAGTTCAAAGCTGGTTGTAAAGAATTCCTTAGAGTCACAAATTGACCTATATTCATTGTTATACTTTGGAATGCGATACAAAAGCCACATGTATTGACTATTGTCTTGTCCAGACACCTATTGAAATGCTGCACCCCTGCAAATAGTACAAGTCAGAGTACTTTGCAGAACCCATTGTCAGTTAGGTCATTCAGACACTAATCTCTGAAATAATCCCTTCAGCCTTTTGATAATACTGGCTGGCAGACAATTACAAGCCTAAAACAAACAACTGTTCTAAAACCTGTGGTTGAGGGCTGCACAGTCAGAAAGCTCATGCAAGGATTGGAGCTTCAAGTCATAGCTCAAATATTTTAAAAACTGGAATTTAAAGTGCTTCTGACATTGGAAAGCTCATGTAAGTTTGAAATTATATTCAATTCTAACCCCCTGTCATGTTAAGTTTGATTAATTGGTGAGATTTTAGCTAGAAATGATTTTATGATTTTTGCCAGTCGCACAAATTTGTTTACTGCAGCCTGCCTATGAGAGTGGCCCTAGAGTGGGCTGAGGACGGGGTTCGTTATTCCCAAGGTTCGTTTATCCGAAAATGAAATTAGGTTCGCTAATCCGAAAGGTTCAATACGAACCTCATTTCATTTTTCGGATCAATGATCAACCCCATTTCATTTTCGGATTAACGAGCCTTTTGGAATATCGCACCATAGTTCATTTTCTGATAAACGAACCTTTGGACTAATCCAACAAATGTTCGGATTAACAAACCCTCAGGTACATACAAAATTTGTGTGTTCGGAATAAGGAACCTTCGGAATAATGAACCACACCCTTAAAATCAATAGGGCCCATATTATATGTTAAATATTTTGTGATATCCAGCACTAGCAGTAGCAGATTATTGAAAAAGTAGCCCCCTGAAATAAAAAAAATAATTCCTGCATTAATTGTTATACAAACCACTTGTAAGTTGTAACCATGGCAATATCGTGTATTAGGCCCCACCACTGCTATACTGTATACACTATGTAGCCAACTTATAGATCGACAAATCTATCGCTTTCATTGCCTTTTTGACATTATTATTGTTATTTTCACTGTCGGCATAATGCTGACAGTGAAAATAACAATAATAATGTCAAAAAGGCCATGAAAGCGATAGATTTGTCGATCTAGCCAACTTATAGCCACTAAATCTGACCTATAGCCACTAAATCTGACCTATAGCCATTAATCTGACCTATAGCCATTAATCTGACCTATAGCCACCAAATTAGGGTTAGGGTTAGGGTTTAGGTTAGGGTTTAAAGGGTTATAGGGTTAGGTTATATGTATACAGTATAGCAGTGGTGGGGCCTAATACACGATTATGCCGTAACCATCACTTATAATTATAATACAGCGTAAGCCCATTGTCTGATATATAAAGTAAAGGTGGCATGCTGATATCAGATAAACATAATTAAAATGCCGCTGGAAATTTCCAGTGCGGCGGTCACTCGCACCAATTCTGGCCACAACTCCCCTGCACTTTATCAACACTCTTGCACCCCTTCAAAAGTACAAAATCTTTTTTGACAAGTCAACCCAAGTCAACTTAAGGTTTCACTTTTAACACGATACCATTCGTTGTAATTCATACGAACCTGATAATAATGTCGCCGTCTATCTGCAGGGCTAAAACTGCTATGCACCTATTATTATACAAACGGAAATTCGTGAGCAGTTTACTATGAGTAATTATAATTGTCGGCCGATTGTCCGTAATAAGTCACCCCGCTCTCTCCCCGTGCCAAAACACCTGTTGCGATTTGCTTGGCCGTAATGCATGATCATGAAGTTTGTCCCGTAATATATAGCGTATTATATAGGCGGGTATTCCGTATAGGCTGTATAACGTGTAATCTGTTTGCATTATAAATCAAACATGCAGCAGCTCCGATTGCGGAAGTAATAGATGTGTCTATCAAATTGTTATGGTAGAATAAGAGGCACGCCCCCTTTCTGGGTATTATAAACGCGCGAATTGGTTTCAGTGAATTTATGCACATGTATCGGGGAATAATGTAATATAATATATGAGGCACACGCATTCACCCCATCCCCCCCCCCCTTACACACCCCCGGGGGGGGGGGGGGGTCTGTCCTCATTGAAAGGGGGGTATCATGCGTGACCAAGAAAACAAGTACTTAGGGTGTTTTTTTTACGATCAGGCGAGATACTCGAGTATCTCGAATAGGGTCTCAAAATCACCCAAAATCAGGAAAAAGTGTATCTTTTTTTAGGCTGATGAATTACTCGTTTAGGGTCTCAAAAACTCAGCTTACTTGCTTAGGGTATCAAAAATAGTTATAACTTGCTTAGGGGTTTACAAAAAATTGATCTTGCTTAGGGCCTATCAAAAATAGTTATAACTTGCTTAGGGGTTTACACAAAATTGATTACTTGCTTATCAAATTACCGATAATCACACTTACTTAGGGTGTATTTTTTGCACCACGCAAATACTCGTTTAGGGTGCTTTTGGCAAGTCATTGGTCACGCATGATACCCCCCTTTCTATGAGGACAGACCCCCCCCCCCCCCCCCGGGCTACACACCCACACACACTCAAATAATACAGTGAAATAAAGCCGTTAATTGAATAATAATTGAATGTATTATTATACAGCACGTATAACTAAAAGGGGCACATTAAAGTCAAGGAATGGAACAAAATGACACCCGATATTGACATCATCACCGCCATCACCATCATCTTCATCATCACCATCACTACCATTACCATTACCATCAGCACCATTATCATCATCATCACCACCATTATCATCATCACCATCATCATCACCATCACCATCATCATCACCACCATTATCATCATCACCACCATGAACATAACATCATCACTACCATTATCATCAGCATCAGCCCCATTATCATCATCTTCACCAACATCATCACCACGATCATCATCACCATCATCATCATCACCATGCATCATCATCAGCATCAGCCCCATATCATCATCATGATTCATCATCATCATCTTCACCAACATCATCATCATCATCAACATAACGTCATCACTACCATTATCACCAGCATCAGCCCCATTATCATCTTCACCAACATCATCACCATCATTATCATCATCATCACTATCATCATCACCATCATCTTCATCATCACCATCATCATCATCACTGTCATCTTCATCATCATCACCATCATCTTCTTCATCATCATCTTCATCATCATCATCATGATTCATCATCATCTTCATCATTATCATCATCATCACCACCATCATCATCATCATCATCATCACCATCATCATCATCACCACCATTATCATCATCACCAGTTGAATCCCATGTATCTGAAGAGACTTCATACATAAGGAACATACCAAGACCGAGGCATCTAAAATTGGTTTCACTATGTTGTCTTTATTAGAACCTCCTACGTACAGCGTTTTTAGCTCGATCAAACAACAAAGCATGATGAAACGTATCATATCAATACATAATACATGTAATACCAGTACAAGAAGAACACATTGATGAATTTACAACGGGCCTAAACACATAATTTGTATACACTGTACCAAACAGGGGGGAGTTACAAGTCACATACATTAATAATAATACATAAAATAAAACAAACAAAATCTGCCTAATTATTTTTTTCTAGAGCTACTGCCTACTGACTGGTATGAGCCTGTGACAGCATATTGCCGATGAAAATGTTATTTACAAGATTATATAAATAGTTTAAAAATCAATGATAAACAGATCACTGGACACGGGTAAAATTAACACATTAAAACGTAGATTTAGGTTTGATAGCCGATTCACACAGAATTGTCAACACTAATAACATAACAGACAAATGTACAGCGCATCTTCCATATTGGCTACTGAGCTACATTTCATCGCAGCTTTAGTTGAGTACCTCACAATGTGAAAGTCGATGTCAATGACAACATCAACAACAATGGCAATGACAAAGTCATCAACAATCACAAAGTTTATGTGTAAGTCAATGGCAATAAAAAAATGACAGCGCAATAATACTGTATACTGTACAAGCAGCTATCGTCTAAATTTACAAACAAATTAAAATGCCAAAACGCAATACAGTTCATTATTTTAAGAAAATGCAGTTATCGATGTATCATTTAGTTGCTTCCTATCATCAAATTTCAACTCTATTTAATTCATTTAGTTTGTTAGCATTTTGTTTTTACAAGAGCAGGTACAAAACATAGCTATAATATAGAAATGTATGATGTAAACACTGACACAAAAATACAACATGCTAAAGGGACACAGATTCACACAAACCAATATCATTTTCCTGAGCTTTCATAGCCTACAGTATACATGCCATAAGATTATAAGATGAAAAATTAGCAAAGAAAATGGGATTTCTCCCAGTTTTGAACAGAGACCTCCGGATCATAGAAGTTAGACCCACCACTTGTCCGTAATCTTCTTTTGCAGTTATCGGCCTCCAAAGTAAAAAATCGGTCCCAGGGGGAAAATTAACATTTTGACATACATGTAACTAGCAAGATAACTTTTACTCTTTATAATGCAAAACAAAATCAAAGTGGAAATATTCATCCAGTGCAATGTTATTTACGATTGATTTTGTATAACGACTTTGTATGGTTTGTGTAATAGTGAGTGTCATATTTGACACGTCAATATTTCAGTTTTTAACTTAACGCATTATGAAATAAAAACAAAATTATCATAACTCTGCCAAATAGTATCCAAATTAATTATAATAGGTATGATATTATTTAAGCTGATGAAAAGCCCTTTCAAATGGTAAATAAATCTCAAATTTTATTTCAGCCAACAAGTAGTGGGTTTTGATGTAGCTGGTCACAAATGAGCAAGTAAAATGTAAAATGTAAAATAGGGTTTCTCCCGGATTTGAAACCGAGCCCGGTGCTCTACCAGCTGAGCTATAGAAAACCCTTACGCAGGGCTCGACACTCGCACTGGCCCAGGGCCACTTTGACAAGATTAGCACAATTATTTAATGTCATGTCATGCTTCATCTATTACCACTCGAGGTTTGATCAGTAAAGAGTGATATTTTGAATAGTAAAAAGTCGACTCATGAAATAAATTTGGGGCCAGTAAATTTTTCTTTCGGGCCACAAGAAAAGGGGAAGAAAATTATTCAACTGGCCCAACCAGGCCACTGACAAAAAAGGTAAGTGTGGAGCCCTGCCTTATGCTGTGTTCATCCCCTGACCAACACGAGCATTGAATACTATGGAGTTTCACAGACGAACACAGCTGAAGGGTCGTCTGTGGCTCAGCTGGTAGAGCACCGGTCCAGCAATCTGGAGGTCTCAGGTTTCAAATTCCCGGAGAAACCACATTTCCAATATATATTGTATACTTCTGGTCAGTTGGCGTATAGGTTTGAAATACGAATATTAGATAACAGATTTCTGATCATTTTAAACTCTGGAAAAATCGCTTTCATCTAGATCCATAAAGTCCACTTGAAACCATACCAACTATTCAGGATGACATATAAGTAATTATCACCTGACTTAGTAACTACAGTACATCAGCTGCCATGTAACATTTTTGGATGTTACATGGCACCGTTACATGGCAATTCAGATGATAAAACAGTTGTTAACTTTGCTGTCGGGAAAATCATGGAATGTTCCCCTCTGGATTTTAAATGCTATTTCGTGAAGGAAAAAAGTCCCTCGACTACGTCTCGGGACTTATTTACTCATCCCTCAATAGCATTTAAAATCCCTTGGGAGTGGAACATTCCGTGCTTTTCCCTCCACCACCAGTTAACAACTGTATAGAGAGTACTATAAACCATCTCCAAAAACGAAAATGATGAGTAAATTTACCCCAAAATTAGTGGAGAATTTGTGAACGCAAAGTAAAAATGTGCAGTCCCACACTATGACATCCCTGCTGGTGATTATAAGGGGATCTTTTTTCTTGTCATTTTTCAATTATTTTTATGTGAAAGCTATATTGATCATTTAATCAATAGCATTTTCTATGGCACTATATTCAACAGATATATATATATCTAAGAAATCCAAAATATGTTAAAAATGAATACATTAGAAAAAACAAGTCACATTTGATTTACAAAACTATAGTCTGTACAGCTACAACTATGTCGGCAAACATATGAGTACTATTTGAAGACAATACACTATAAAAAGAAAAATAGTAATAATAAAGAATGTTGTACTTAACTCATGGCGCATGATGGAATAATAATAGATTAAAAACATGAACCGTAATATTGTATTGGCATTAGACCTGAATTGTACATTACAAGCAGTCAAGCACTAGTTACTAGTCTAGTTAGTCAATATTGATTTGATTAAGCCCTTTGATATGTTTCATAAAACATTTTTGAATTGGCATTGTAAAAATTTGAACTCCTGCTTGATTCTGTGAAGATGTCATTATCATACAACATGATATGTTATTGAAATGCATTTAGTTAACAATAAACCTTTTCAAAATTCTGTAAAGGGATGTGATAATTTCAATTTCAATTTCAATTTATTCTTGCTTCCTACAAAACATTACAAATGAATTATAACAATTTACACAAAATAGAGATATATATATTGGAAACAAGATGAGTCCACTAAAAAGCCATGCTTGTACAGTTGTGGACCCGTCAAATAATAGTAAGGAATATTATTGCATATTTAAATTAACACATTCTCGACTACAAAAAAAGTATAGAGAGGAAAAAGGGGGAAAAAGGGGGATGCTAACAATTAACTCTTAAATTTTCAATTAACTCTTAAAGTTCGCAGGAATTTGCTCGTATTTAAGACTTTGCATGATAAAAGGGAGTCTCTATTTCAAAGTTGTTCTGCAGAGACTTACATCTGGCATGAGAAAAAAACTCACACTTATCAAAGAAAACACCATTAAAGCGTAATGCACACAGGGCAGACTCAACCAAATCCGACTGTTTTCAGTCAGGCTAGAGTCGGAGCTGATTAAATAAACATCGGCCGACCGACTTACATAATCAGTTGAATCGGCTCGGTGCGCATTTGGCTTTAATCGACTACTGATTATTTTAATGCTCTTTTCACAAACAAATAAACAACATAAAAAAAAATCAAACTAATTTGAAATCCATTGGAAGAACTATTGCATAGAAATCTGGAAAGGAGAAGTTGGCCCAAAACAAACAGAATGTAGAAAGAAACGACAGGAGGACCCAAATCCTCGACATTCAGGTTAATTTAACCTTGGATTAGATCTCACCATTTGACGTAATGGCCCGTATTCACAAAGGAGGTTTGTACAAACCATGGTTTAAACCGTGGTTTACATCTATGGAATGCCAATTGTAAACTGATGGAGAGAGAATGTAAATTCCTTACTTGTTAACAATGTTGATGGTACACATTCTCTCTCCATCAGTTTACAATTGGCATTCCATAGATGTCAACCACGGTTTGAACCATGGCTTGTACAAACCTCATATGATGACATAAACGGTACCCCGGGGAACCAGACGAAAATCCGCCATTTTGTTTAATTATTTATTTAATTTTTAGGGCTGTACTGTGGGTATAGCGTGCATACAATCGCGCGCTGCACTGCATGCACAACGCAATAGCTGCGGTACGGTTGGACGCAAGATGGCGCTACACAACGCGGTACCCCGGGGTACCGCGTGTGTCATCATATGTGAATACGGGCCATTCTCTTCAGTTACCCATAAAGTGGAACCTCGTTAAAATGAGGACAAAGGGTTACTGTTGAGAATTTGGGCCAAAAAAAATGTACAAAAGAATGACAAGAAATGAAGATAGGAATGAAAATGAAAGAAATTAAAGGAAAATATTTCATACAAATAGGTGTACATAACTAACCCCCCTAACGTTTGGGTGCAGTAATCCCTATTGATTTGTACACATCAATAGGGATTATTGCAGATTACTGCAGTAAAGTGGTTAGTTTATTTTGACTGATACTGTACATGAGTGGGTGCCGTCTACGAATGCATAAGAACAATTGTATGTCCAATATGAGTACTGAGCCTGCTGTTCAAGGTAGTTACTTTTGAGCCAACAGTAGCGTGAGGGCCAGGCGTTCATGAATAAACATAAGGTCAAGACATCACGGTACGTCATCTGCATCATGAATATTCATAACTAGGATTAGGGTTCGGGTGAGTTTGAGGGCTTATAGTTACAATGAAACCAACACCGATCATCGGCCGTTGACGTGGCCTAGTGGTCACGCTGCATAGTGGTCACGCTGTGGACATCAACACTTGGGGTCATGGGTTCGAATCCTCTCTTGTGACTCTTCTTTTCTTTTGCCATCAAAGATGGTGAGTAGCGTTTTATTTAGTAAATGTATCATGCATCAATAAAGTCTGAAATGACGTATCGTGATGTCATTACCCTATGATTATTCATGAACGCCCAGCCTAGCACTGGCCCACACGCCACTGTTGGCTCAAAAGTGCCTACCGCTATGCAAAGATACCTGGCTGCATATTCATGACACACCACTAGCTTACATGTAGTTTCATGCCTAGTCTGTTTTGGATAATTACTGTCAATAACATAGCATTTATAGAGTGCCATGTATCTAGGTACCCTTTTCAGAGGCACATTATTACCCTTAGTCATCACGTACAGAACTTTCAAACCAGCCAAATTATCTGGCACGCCATCTCAACTCCCAGTGGAGCATACTAGCCCAAGCTGTTCTACTACATAATCTGAGGTCCAAAGTGCACTCGTAATCTTGTCTACATTATCGTGTTCTTAAATATGGAAGTATACACACTACATTTGGCAAATTCAAAAAGTTCAGGGCCCAGAACAGAAAGATTCATAAGTAATGGTACAACCAATCAATTGATTGCAAGATTGATAAATTGATTGTACGATCTATCAATTGATTGTAAGATTGATAGATTGACCATACGATAAATCAATTGATTGTATAATTGATAAATTGACTGTACAATAAATCAATTGATTGTATAATTGATCAATTGACTGTACAATAAATCAATTGATTGTATAATTGATCAATTGACTGTACAATCAATCAATTGATTGTTTGAGACAATGATTGATAAATTGACCGTACAATAAATTGATTGATTGCATGATTTATCATGAATCTGTATGTTATGGGGCCCAGATCTACAAATATTACAGAGAGCAAGCAAATAACATGACGGTAAAGACTACATAACGATTGAATTCAACTCAACAACACATTTGAATTTAAACATGCCTTACTTAATTACGTCTGTTTGATAGCAAGTTATGTACATGTGTATACTCTGTAATAAAGTACTGCTATATATGTGTATCAATTCCTGTCAAACTTTTGAAAGTTTTTTTTTGTCCAAATTGGGTAAAAAAGTCTGAATACACTTTTTGGCCATGTTGGTAATGCCACTAAAGCCCCCCCCCCCCCCCCCCCCCCCGCATATAGAGCCAACTCGACCCGATCCGACTGGTTTTCAGTCGGTTCAGCTCAGTGTACGTTGCCTCGGGACTCCCGTTTTGCCAGTCAAGAGCCAGTCGGAGATCATTGGAGGCCAATTCAACACGTTGAATCGGCTACGACGAAGCGAAACTGACTGAAAACCAGTCGGATCAGGTCGACTCTGTGTACGGAGGGCTTCACTTGAATGGGTTGCATGCAAGAAATCAAACAATTTGCTTTAATTTGCATAGTGTTGGTCAAAATAAACTAACCCCCCTAACGTTTGTGTGCAGTTTGTACAAATCAATAGGGATTACTGTAGATTGCTGCAGTAAAATGGTTAGTTTATTTTGACTGATACTGTAAATGCGCAGTCCGACCCTGTGATAAGATGGAGCTTGGGATAATGATAGTTACCTTGTTACCATGTGACCACGAATCTTGTAATATCTGGATTACAAAGGGAATAATAAGAGCTGGTACCAGTAAAATTACCTTGTTATAATTATAGGGATTTGTTATATTAAAGCTTATATTTAATAACGAGGCTTACCCTGTACAGTGGAACCTCGTTATGAAGAGCTCTGATATAACAAAACCCTCTTCTTACAAGGTAGTTTCATCTGTTATGAGCTCGTGTGGCAAGATTGGTAAGGCGCCTGCTTTCCGATCGTGAGATCCCGAGTTCGAACCCTGTGTATTGCCTATTGCGTTTGTCCTTCAGCAAGTCAATTAATCCACTATTGCTGCTCTCTAACCAGGTGTATAAATGGGGACCCGGTAGGAGGTGAAAGCCTTTATGTGAATGATCTTCTCAATGCCCATAAGCCGCTTGGAAGGAATGCTCCACAGGGAGTGGAGATGGTGCATACAATGTGTGCGGGCTGGCATTGTATCCTATGATGGGGGTAATAATAGTGTAAAGCGCTAAGAGATGATATGTGACCGGCTATAGAAAAACCCTGCACTTGTCGGTAATTCATGTTTTGAAGAAATTGGCATTTTAAGTTCACATAATGTGTGTAAAAGACTTATGATTGTAATATTGAAACAATCATATCTTCGGCAATTATTGACCAATTTGTTAGAACAAAGCATCAAATGAAAGCTTGTGATGAGGCCTTTCTAATTGGTATGAAAATCAACATTTTGATTTCTACCGACAAGTGCAGGGTTTTGCTATAGCCAGTCACATATTGTATCATATTAGGCACTATTATTATTTCTATCATTTTGTTTTTGTTCACTGTAATATGCCTGATATAACAAGATAATTTTCATGGGCCCCAAGCTCATTATAACAAGGTTCCACTGCATCTAACAGATGTTTGCCAGTGGCTCTGACCAAAAATCTCATTACCGTATTTGCTGGTGTATTAACCGCACCTTTTTTCAAAAAAAAAAAAAGAAAAAAGAAAAAAGGGGGTGCGGTCAATACACGACCGTATTAACCACACTTTTTTTTTTTTTTTTTTTTAGGGGTGCGGTTAATACACCGGAGCGGTTAATACACCAACAAATACGGTACTATCACTTTCTTTTGTTTACATCTTACATGTTATGAGGAAAGAGCTTATAAATGCAAAGAAGGGTCTAATAGTACTATGAATCAATCTTTAAGACAGTCTCAAACTTGGCATTAAATCACTGCAATTGGCTGCACTCTGTAAAAAAATGTAATCACCTGATAAAACTGCAAATGGATTACGAGTATCCAGGGAAAAAAATACACAGGGGCGGCGGGCGAATTCGCCCCCAAAATTGGATCGTGATCGAATGCCAATAGATGATCACTTACAGCATTAGAGCTAAATAGTAGCCCCTGAAATTCGAAAAAAGAGCCCCAGAAATGATAAAAGTAGCCCCCGAAAGTTGGATAAGTAGCCCTCGAAAACTTCCATAAAATTAGAAAGGGAGCCCCCGAAATAAAAATATTAACTATTTCCCTGGAGTATCCCGAGCAATGGCATGGTATTGCAAGTTATCACTCACACTGCCAAGGCAACTCGTCCCAAGATCCCAAACATTGTTGAACTGGCGCGACGATACAAACAAAAATAGAAGATATCTCATGTAATCATAGCTGATTTGATATGAAGCGACCACAGGTAAATGTCACAGTTGGCGCATTACAGTAGACAATTGCAGTGATTTATTTAATACCGTGTATAAGACTGGCCCTACAATCGTTTATGTCCTGATTTTAACATAATTATACATACTTACATTTACATTCACACAAATACTAAAAAAAATACATAAAATGTTAACTGGCATACAAATAATTATTAAGTTTACATGATCACAATTTCTTATCTCTATGTACATGATAATATTTTACATTATTATATACACTATTAACTACAAGCTTAAAAAGTTGTGCACCTCTTCGTCAAATACACTATCTACAGCATTACATGACTACATTTGAACAAGAACAATAATCAAGTAAAACATGTTGACATCTTTCACATGCCTAATTCTTGTCATTATTTTCAAATCTTTGATTGTCTTTGATAGAACAAGAGGGGCTACTGTAAAAATTATACCCTTTCTTATTCTGCTATATAAAACAATATAAAAACAATCACTAAACCTTTATATACCCCTTCATATGCATGATTACATCATTATACTTGTACAGTCAAACCTGTCTTAGGAGCCACCTGTCTACAGAAGCCAACCTGCCTATAGAGGCCACTGAACGTGTCCCCTGCAGAGATAATCCATGTTTTGGAACCTGTCTGGATTATAGCTCGGTAGCCTGCCTAGAGTGGACACTTTCATCACTTCTATCTAGTGGTCTCTATACACAGGTCATCCAGGTTTGCGCAAACATTGCTTTGTTCAGATACCCCATCAAGGACGGTGTCCCTCATATTTGTGGGTTGATAGTCCTACACTTCAGCACGAAGATACACAGTTTGATGAAGTGTACAAGGAGAAAGAGCATACATTTCTCTATTATTAGAGCCCTAGTTTGTTAATCTTCAAACCACCTGTCTACAGAAGCCAACCTGCCTATAGAGGCTGGTAAAAGTGATTCCCTGCAGAGACCATCAAGGTTGGAACCCGTCTTTACAGTTTACCTGTTTACAGTGGAAACTTTTCTTATATCCTTTAGTGGTCTCTATACACAGGTTGACTGTAGATAAACTCAACATGATCAAAGGTTTACTCAAACATTGCTTCGTTCAGATACTCCCTTCAACCTAGACTATTAATGAAGATTATGGTTTGAAACCTAAGAAATGCAATCCCAGCAATCTAAATTTAGAAGAAAGTGGCAAGGTTTAGCACATTTGAACAAAGATTTGTTTTATCATTAACTCTATTTGGCTGCACACAGTCAGGAACCTTAAAATGCTTTCATTCATTTCTTTCCGAGGTAGAGTCCATAAAGTTTGTCATGATCAGGTAATTATTCCTGATGTAAACTTAAGACTTTGCTGGACTTGCTGGACAATTATAGATTTACAGAGAACAGGCACCCTCAGGAACTGCTGGAATTGTATTGTGAAAGTCTGGTGTACAGGAACTTTTGAAAGGATTATAGAGGGGGAATCGTCCTTCAATATTCCTTTCCTTGACTTTGTCACCAATCGATACCTGATGAAATCTTCGTTGTTGCTCCACGTACAATTACAGAATTACTGAGAGAACATGGGACATCAGAAGGAGCTGCTCAAAATAAGCATTCCTTCAAACCATGCCTTCTAGTACTTCTTAAAAAGGTGAACATTTTGCCTTTTTTTTTGTAGTCCCAACAGAATTCCTTGCCTCGACTCGGTCACCAGTTGATTCCTGATGAAGTCTTATCCATTGGTTTGTGTCAGGTTCATAATAGCTTCTGGCCATATAAAATTGCTACTGATTCAAACACTTCCTTAAAAGTCAGTTGGTTATTTAACAGGAGCTTACGAAATAGGTTTCTGTGATGTAGGATCTATCAAGGTGATTCGTCCTACAAGATGCCAAAGTCCCCAGGTAATTCCTGATGCATTCGTTGGCTGTGCTCCACACCAAATCACAGATTTGGCAAGAACAGAGGATTTTAGGAGTTGTTGAACATGATCTTCCCTTAAAATCTTGTTCTGTAGATCTACTTGACATGGGTCATCGACAAGTGACAAGTTCAACTTTTTTTAAGTCTTACAGAATCCCTTGTCTCGACTTGGTCACAAGATAATTCCGGATGAAGTCCTTGAGGCTGCTCCACGTACGATTGCCCAGGGCGGGGGACCTCAGCAGCAACTACTGAATCAAATACTTACTTAAAATTCAGTAAGTTCGTTAACATGATCTTACAAAAGGGTGTCTGTGATAATTTGTCTTACAAGATTCCTTGTCTCGACTTGGTCACAAGGTAATTCCGGATGAAGTCTTTGACATTGCTCCACGTACGGTTGCCCAGGACGGGGGACCTCAGAAGGAGCTGCTGAATCGGACCTTTCCCTGGGAGCTTGTTCTGCAGGATCTCATGCTGGAACATCTCAAAGACCGCTGCCTTCTCCTCCGGAGTCCAGGGCCTCTTTAGGGGCTTCTTGCGTGGGCTGTCCGAGTGGGCCTTGCTCTTATTCCTCTTGGACCCAGCTGTAATAAGAAATTGTAAAACATGAATGCTAAAACAACTAGAAATTGCGCGCTCGGCGGGTCGCGCAGCCGAGCACATGTATCCCCCGAACCAATTGCATTGCACTTTTGTGGGTTGTAATATTGTGAACTGAACAAGTTTGGTGGTGTACGTTGTTCTACTAGGCTGGCAGTAGCCTTTGGGCAAGGCCTCGCGCGCTGTTTGTCCTCCGAGCAGGGTCTGATTAATAGACAAGGCGATGTGCGCTTACAGCAGTGATCGCTGGACTGAGCCGCGTCAGCGGCGAGGCCTTTGCTAACTTGCGGAGCTCATTAATATTGGCATATGTAACAGGCTCTTACATTATGCAGCAGTTAAAAACAATTGCAGCCAATCGTCATTGTTTAGGGTTTTGAACAAGGTGTTATACTTGGATTTGTTTATCAATTATAGGGGGATCAGTATTCAAGTGTACTAGAGTCTCTAGAGAATCATATATCTCATTCAGTTTAAAAAACATTATTTTAATGTCAAGTAAACCTGTAGAGCGTTCACAAGGTAATCTTAACTATTTCTTTATATCATGGTTACCATGGCAACCAGGACTCCGCCCCACACCAAAATCAATAGGCTTCATCCTCTTTCCTTAAGACACCTTCATACCAAATTAGAAAATGATCGGACAAGAACTCGGACCTGTAGAGCGTTCACAAGGTAATCTTAACTATTTCTTTATATCATGGTTACCATGGCAACCAGGACTCCGCCCCACACCAAAATCTAAAGGCTTCATCCTCTTTCCTTAAGACACCTTCATACCAAATTAGAAAATGATCAGACAAGAACTCGGACCTGTAGAGCGTTCACAAGGTAATATTAACTATTTATTTATATCATGGTTACCATGGCAACCAGGACCGCGCCCCACACCAAAATCAATAGGCTTCATCCTCTTTCCTTAATACACCTTCATACCAAATTAGAAAATGATCGGACAAGAACTCGGACCTGTAGAGCGTTCACAAGGTAATCTTAACTATTTCTTTATATCATGGTTACCATGGCAACCAGGGCTCCGCCCCACACCAAAATCAATAGGCTTCATCCTCTTTCCTTAATACACCTTCATACTAAATTAGAAAATGATCGGACAAGAACTCGGACCTGTAGAGCGTTCACAAGGTAATCTTAACTATTTCTTTATATCATGGTTACCATGGCAACCAGGACTCCGCCCCACACCAAAATCAATAGGCTTCATCCTCTTTCCTTAATACACCTTCATACCAAATTAGAAAATGATCGGACAAGAACTCGGACCTGTAGAGCGTTCACAAGGTAATCTTAACTATTTCTTTATATCATGGTTACCATGGCAACCAGGACTCCGCCCCACACCAAAATCAATAGGCTTCATCCTCTTTCCTTAATACACCTTCATACCAAATTTAAAAATGATCGGACAAGAACTCGGACCTGTAGAGTGTTCACAAGGTAATCTTAACTATTTCTTTATATCATGGTTACCATGGCAACCAGGACTCCGCCCCACACCAAAATCAATAGGCTTCATCCTCTTTCCTTAATACACCTTCATACCAAATTAGAAAATGATCGGACAAGAACTCGGACCTGTAGAGCGTTCACAAGGTAATCTTAACTATTTCTTTATATCATGGTTACCATGGCAACCAGGACTCCGCCCCACACCAAAATCAATAGGCTTCATCCTCTTTCCTTAATACACCTTCATACCAAATTAAAAAATGATCGGACAAGAACTCGGACCTGTAGAGCGTTCACAAGGTAATCTTAACTATTTCTTTATATCATGGTTACCATGGCAACCAGGACTCCGCCCCACACCAAAATCAATAGGCTTCATCCTCTTTCCTTAATACACCTTCATACCAAATTAGAAAATGATCGGACAAGAACTCGGACCTGTAGAGCGTTCACAAGAAAATCTCTGCGGCGGACGCGGCGGACGCGGCGGACGCGGCGGCGGCGGCGGCGGCGGCGGCGGCGCGACGAGGCCAAATCCATAGTATCCCCCGAAGTGGTTCGGGGGATACAATTAGCAAATGCAGTATGTAAAAACAATATTGCAACATTATGCAATCATATTAGATGCTATATAAATTGAAAGCATTAATATAAATTACTCCTCCAGAGTCCTGGGTGGTATTCTGTAAGGATCTGTGGAGGTGAAGTCGATCCTACGATCAACTTTGGTATTTTGTAAGTTGCTCTTAAAATCAACTTTTGAAGATAAGATCAACTCCAAAAAGTTGATCTTAGGTATGCAAATTTATGTAAATTACCTGTCCTAAGATAAGATGTATACTGTAACAGCAGTTAGGATCAATGCACACTCCTAACTGAAGACTGCCCCTACCCTGTCTTAGCCATTGCATAATACATGCAACAATTTTTGCAAAATTGCTAGTGCGTAAGACAAGATAACGCGCACTTAGTGAACAATGAAACTCGCGTCGTGTATTTGATGTGCGCAGAGAAACAACCAAACTCGAGTAGCCGAAGCCACGCCGCAAGGGAAATTTAAGATGAGAGGCAATCTCTGATTGGTTAGATTACTTCTTCATGATATTCATTAACTATTCATGCTATGCATGTGTACAATCCTAAAATACACAAAACCTTCATTATTTTTCATTCTAATCACTGCAATCATTTGATTTTGGGCTAAAAATGGTTGGATAATGGTCAATAATTTATTCCATTGAAAAAAACAATAGAAACATAACTTGAAAAAACAAAGAAATATATTTAAGAAATTTAAAAAACAAGAAATACATACCGTATTTGTCGGTGTATTAACCGCATGGTTTTCCCCGACGGAATTACCGTATATTTCATAGACCAAAACTCTCTGAAAAAGAATTATGTTTTTACTTATCCTCGGCACATTTTGACCATCTAAAAATCAAGAATTTTACTATCAAAATTTGTTTGTTTTTTCATGGAAAACCTCAAAAGTTAGGGATGCGGTTAATACACCGGATCGGGTAATACACCGGCAAATACGGTAAGAAAAATTTTGGGTGTCGCAATTTTAAATGTTGAAAACCTGTTAATTAAGTCATAAAGAATAATCCTGCACAAATTAGCATATTCTGAGCTATATTTAGTAATTTATAGACAAAAATTGCATAATTAATTAGAAATTGATTTTTTTCAAAAATATAACAATGCAATCTTGTAGATAATGTCGCAAGCTTTCTGTGTGCCAAATTTTGTGGCAGCTGCCCGTTCGTCGGCCGAGATCTGGCTATAGCATAGCCAATATAACCCGGCCTGATTAGGGTTAAAGAGGAAAACCAAATTGATTGCATCTGCATTATTCTTTCTTTTTTTTCCTTCTTCTACTTACAGCTTTTGTGGGTGTGACCCGTGTGGGTGTGTGTGTGGGAGTGGGAGTTGGAGGAGGAATGCGATTTGTGCTTCTTCTTGTGGGCCTTCTTGGCGGTCGACGACGACGCCCGCTTCTTGACGTGATGCGTCTGGGCCCCGATCTGCGTCTCCAGAAAGCCATCGTCCATGAAGTTGAAGTTGACCGTGATTTCTGAAGAGAAAAGATCAGCAGATATTTTATCAGCCTTTGCCCCATTAATCCCTACATTTTACTTTTTATCGCAGTGGGTTATCTTTGAGATATAAAGTTAAAGGGATCTAGTAACTTTGTTGACATGTGCAAAAATGATAAATGGTTGATGCAATGTATATTGTTGTTACCTGATATGTCCACAGGCTATTGTGTGAAAATTTCAAGTCAAATGGACATTGCATGGCGAAGTAATGAGCAAAAATGCAAAATGATATTCACTAACTCACTGCACTCACTTTGTACACAGTTTCAAAACTCCAACAGAGTTTTTATTATCTGAACACTTCAATTGTACATATCTTTGTAACGAAAGGGAAATTTGAAAAACCGAAACCTGTCCCATGATTTTATTGTCAATACGAATACAACAAGGTATGAGGGAACCGCTAGAATTCAAATTAAATTTTTAGGATTCGGACAATGTTACTAAGTCCCTTTAATGGGTCACTTGAGGATTGAATTTGAAAGCGTCCACAGATGGTTTTGACCGTAGACGAGAGAATCCGCATTTGGATACTCAATCATTCATAGTATCCAAATTCGGAAACTTCACGCACGCAAACGATCAGGATAAATTCAGACATTGATTTTCTGTTTTCACTACGTAAACATTATTTTACTATGAAAATCACACATCATTGCAGGGAATAATTTTCCTGGTATCGCATCGCAATTTGCTATGCATTTTTGCATTATGACTGCTATACAAAATATCTTTTGTGTAGCAGTTTTCTTCCATATAAGGGCAATTCCACGACATAAGGGACATAGATGCCAAAAATTCAAAATGATATTTGGTTCAAATAACTCATATTTTAAAATAATACATGAGTTGAAGTTTTAGGAACCATAATTTGTTTTTTCAATGATGGCCATTTTTTTCTCAAAATGGCCATCAAAGTATGATTAGTAGAAAATTTGGTGCTGAGAAAGATAAATTCACATACAATTTGCTATAAGTAAATCTACTAAACCATTACTTCAATTGATAAACTATCACATGAAAAGAGTTACCAGAATAACACTTTACCAAATGGCATGAAAAAAAATTGCTGGTTTGATTATTGAATTTGACAAAAATCTTGATTAGCTCAGTTTACCATAATGGATGTAACGTCAGTTACCAAAAACAAGGATTTGTTCAATTTATTTCACAAAGAAGGTGATATATGGGATGCTACTTGAGATTTGTAATCTTTGACCAACTCTCTTTCTATCAATACAACAAAAATTGGGATGCCAACATACCATTGGTAAAAATTGGCTCTTCAAAGTGTGTAACGTCAGTTACCATGTAACGTCAGTTACCATGATTTAACATCAATTACCATAATGTAACAACTAACATATGATTTACCAAGGGAACAATGATAATTGATAGATTCATAAACCTTCAGGAGGCACTTGCTAAATTGATTAAGCCAGTTAGTAACATGTAATTCAGTATAAAGTTCTTTCAAAAGACTAAACATTGTGATGTAGTGGATGTAACGTCAGTTACCAAAATCATGTATTATACAAATCTTATTTTAAGTAAAATTTTCCTTGTTTCTCTGTAAGTTTTATCTCCCAGTATGTGCAAATAGGGTGGAAAGTCCTTAACTTATCTGATTTTGTTAATAAAGTGGTGTAAAAAAGGCAAAATCCTCTCTTTATTTCTGTGAAAGGGCAAAGGGGCATACCCCTTAGATCCCCACACCCCATATCCATTCCAAATCATTGATAAATCACTGTTTTGAATCTTAATAGTTAATATATTTAATATTAAAAATATGACTGGTATGGTACGATTCATGAGGAATCAACAAATTAGTTCTACAACCTAAATCTAATTTATATGTGTAACGTCAGTTACCACCCATAGGTTAAGTACATGTAAAACGCCAATTAGCCCCATAGGTCCCGATTTCCCATTCTTTGATCTTTTGCTAGATTGATGTCAGTATTTAACATTTCCCTAGTATGATATAATTCTTGATGCAGTGTAAAAACTCTGATAAAATGAGTTTCACGTAAAGCCCATAGACAATGCATTGTAACGTCAGTTACTGTAACGTCAGTTACCAGCATGCTCACAACAAACTTTCCACAGAATTAAAAGAAAATGGACAAAGTTCTCTTTCATTTGTGTATAATGTTCTTGATGGACCAAGGTATTTGTCCAAACCCCAAAATTCATTCTAACAAGTTAAGGACATGAAATATTTCAAACTGATTCCAACACATGATTTTTCATGTGTTAAGCCTATGGGAAGTGTAACCGTAACGTCAGTTACGTAACGTCAGTTACCGACATGCCTTCAGTAAAGTTATCACAGCATAAAGGGAAATGGTGCTAATTATTCTATATTTTGGACATCTGTTCCTGGGTACCTAGGGATGATGTCACATCAAACTCATCATTCTATCAGGTATGGGACATGAGATATTACACTTTGATTCAAGACCATCATTTTGCATGTCTTTTTTGCGTGACGTCAGTTACCGACACATTTTTGCCCGCTGTTCGATAAAAAATGCAGTTTTGGTGAAAAAAATTATACTTATTTCTTCACTCTTATCAACTATATACCTGTATCAAATTATAACCCCCAGGTATCTTTATTTACATAACTACAATGAAAACAAAGTTGTAAAAATCCTACATTGTAACGTCAGTTACCGTGGAATTGCCCATAAGTGTACAGAAATTCATTTGAAATATATATATATCGGCTGAAATTGCTAATCAAATTTTGAGAGGAAAATTATTCCCTGCATTGCCAAGAATCTTATAATTAATGTGTACATCTATCTGATTAAAGTCTCAATTACTTTTTGGAAAAAAGTTAATGGATCACTTTAATCTATTCGTGTTAACTTGCTTTTTGCAAGAAATGGGTCAAAGTGGATCCTATAAATCCTATTAGGCACTCAGAAGATTAAAGTGATACCTGTTAAGTGTCAGATATTGCACAAAATGACATTTGAGACTTCAATCCTATATCAATATCATTGTAAAATACAATAGAAAGATTTGTGAAAGTTTGAAAGAAAACGAACACTGTTTACCTAGTGAAAAAAAACGAATATTGAGTTCATATTTTATCACCGATTAATGATGGTCTGCCATACATTTGTCGCAGTAATATTCATCCGTTTGAGATATTCGCACCCGTGTATGTTTACAGACGTAGTACAGAATTCATGGAATTTGTGCTCGCTCGGCTCAAAGTTCAATCTCCGGAATGTTTCCCACGCGTGCTGCATCCGGACGTGTTAAGCTAGGACAATTGTACTTTTCATCAAAAACGTTGATCAACGTTTTTCAAATAAAAGATTTCAATGATAATTATCTTCATACTAAAGGGACATTTGAAAAAATCAAACCCTATTTTATTCTTCTTTTACCATAAGCTAAACAACACGGTAGAAGAGAAATGAGGAAGCTCGAAGTATTATAACACCTTTATTGAGGTTTGGGCGTTAAACCCAAAAACTGTAGTTAATTCTCACATATGACATCACCACAAGCATCAATGTGTACGTGTGACAAATAGCGGTGCTAAGAACGCGCGTCGGCTAAAACCGAAAAGGGTTCGAAGATTGAACTGGAGTAGACGACTGTACCAAAATTGGCATCATCAGAGAACGGGAGCAGTGTCCTAGTTCACACAATCAAAAGAGCCCCTAATAACGAGAAGACCATTGTGTGCTGGAGCAAAAAAAAGGTGCAAGTTGTTTTACCTTCGTCCCTGAAAAGAGGAACGTCATCGAGTGATTGCGCAACCGGCCTTGTCCTGTCTCCGTTCTCTATCGAGATCAGCACTTTACACAGCTTGATCACCTGCAAAAGAAATGACGGACATTTAACATGGAATTTCGTAAACTTTTGTACTATAATCTAACTGGTACTTTTCTTTTGTGCCTGCAAGTTATAGCCCGGTCACATATCAACGGATTGCGTAAACGGACCTCAAACGGAGAGCTAAATTTTCCATCCGTTCGTCTCCGTTCGTATGCGTTTCTTGTCCGGTGATGTACGTTGCTCTATGTTTTGTACATGTATAAAGCAATGGAGACGACTTTCATCACCTGATAATTTAATTTCGCAAATTTTCTATTCGTTGGGCATTCGTTTTCGCTATCCGTTGATATCTGACCGGGCCATTAAAGAAACACTTTAAAATCAGTGGGAAATAAATACACAGGGGCTCAAGGTGATTTAGCCCCTGAAATACAAAAAGAGCTTCCCAAAATCATAAACTAGCTCCCATATTGTGCATAGAGTTCAATGCCAAAGAAATTTTAGAGTGCAATTTTCATGCAGACAAGTTTGAAAAGTAGCCCCCCCAAAAAAAACTGTCATTTTTTACCCTGACTAAAATATGATTAATTATATTATTGTACAGAAGACGACAGTGGCACCAATACATAGATGCTCAGAGCAATGTAGTTAATAACAGTGAAAGACAGTGACAGTGGACTTTACAACTACCGTATTTGTCGGTGTATTAACTGCTCCGGTGTATTAACCGCACCCCTAAAAAAAAAAAAATTTTTTTTAAAGTGCGGTTAATACGGTCATGTATTAAGCGCACCCCTTTTTTTTTTTTTTTTTTTGAAAAAAGGTGCGGTTAATACACCAGCAAATACGGTATCCCATTTTGAGAGCATAGCATCAAGCCCATTTTGCCGCACATCGTGCCCTGTCAGTCTGGCCACAATGCACAGACCCCATTTGTCCCTTAGACATCACCATCATTAGCATCTCCATTATCACCAACACCATCATCATCATCTTCATCATCATCATCATCATCATCATCATCATCATCATCATCATCATCATCACCATCACCATCACCATCACCATCACCATCACCATCATCATCATTAACACCACCACCATTGGGTTCATCTGTATCTTACCTGCAGCATTGCATCAGGCCCATGTATCCGCACATCGTGCCCCGTAAGTCTGGCCACAATACACAGCTCATTGTCCTTCAGATTCAGAATCTGGCTCAACGTTGCAATGTGGTTCTTCAACTGCTTGCACTGCAGATTCTCCGGGCTACTCGCACCACACTCGAACGCGAAGCGCTGCAGACACTCCAGCCCGCGAACCGAGTCAGACACTCGCGAATCTGGCTGGATCATCGGGAAGAGGAACTCGTTGGTGTCGGGGATTCCAACGTCGTGTCGTTTCGCGACCAGGATGTCGATCCAGAGTTTGATTTCATCCGTCAGGAGAACCGGCACCACCTTTCCCTTCTTCCCAATGACCTCGATGCGAGTCAACTTCTTGCAGAGTTCCTTCTCAAACAGGCTCATTGCGTCGTACACCACATGGACATCCGGGTGAAGCGGTTGGTGCTTCCGTGCGTAGTCGCTCAGCTTCATCTTCGCGATGCTGCCGAGGCGCCGCCGGTTAAAGAGGATCACTTGCGTGAGCGCGATCTCACTGAGGTTGAGCCACGCGTCATAGGTATCCTCATTCGTGTGAAGCATCCGCATCTGTTCGTGCGCTATCCGCTTGAGGTACGATGTGAGGCACGCGACATCCTGCGCCAACGAGAACCACTTGGGGTTTCCCCTCCCTTCGTCCAGGATGCTTCCAAAGTGCGGCAGGGACGTCTCGTCAAAGAACTGAAACTCAAGCATGTCATGGAACTCTGCTGCGCGCTTGTACGCTAGCGTGTCACCAAGACTTGCAGCCTTCGCTTGCAGAATGTATGTACACTTCTTGAGAGAGTAACCAACGTTTGTGTTAAGGCTCGGTGACGAGTTGTTGTACCTCCGGTGGTTGAATCCGGCGAGGCGTCGCGCAGCGATCACAACATTCTGGAACTTTGCCGGGTCGATGAAGGTATGCAAGGTCGCAAGGGGGTCGCCACTGACGAATCGCAACTCCAGAAGAAGCCGCCCAAGTTCGCGGAGTCTGAGCTTGATGGGGATTGCTTCATCACGATCGTGATTGAGCTTGAGACACTCCTTCTGCGCGAGCTCAAGGATCAACGGATCATAGCTAATGCAGTGCGAAACATCATCCATCTTGTTAATCCCGAGCACGTCCGCTCGCAACTCCTCGAGCGTGCACTCCTGATGCGCAACCGAAAGCACACCATCTTCCGAATCCCCGACCCCTTTGTCTTTGATGCGTTCTTTGAGTCCGTTGAGTGGACAGTCGTGCTTCCACAGGTCGGTTTTGTTGTAGTAGGCGTAGCAGTAGGAGCATGGAATGTAGTCGCGCGGATCGGCTCCAGGTGAGGGACGTTTCTTGACGATCAGACTGCCCTTGCCCTTCTGAAGGACGTGCATGTTGTGTCTGTGGTTACCTGTATTTTGGAAGAGAGGAAAGACTGTATAAATAGGGGAAGCAAACTGCATTTTCAGAATCATTTTGTTCCACTTCCTGATTGATTGTTGTGAATCTCGCATTGTGAGGGACGTTTTATAATGATCAGGCTGCCTTGGTCCTGCGTTTTTTTCTGAAGGAAATGCATGTTGTGTCTGTGATTACCTGTATTTTGGAAGAGAGGAAAAACTGTATCATGACAGAATAAAAACTACATCATTGAATCATTTTGTTTTCCTTTCATGGTTAATTGTTGTGTATCTCAAGTTGTGAGGGACATTTCTTAACAATCAGGCTGCCTTGGTCCTTCCGTGTCTGTGATTACCTGTGTTTTGGAAGAAAGCAAAGCACTATATCAATATGGGAACTTTTGCCCCGAAGATTCTGCTAAGATCTAAAGCTATGGCTCCTTCCTGCCTATCAATATGATTCAAACAGACATTTCGGAATCATTTTCTTTTTGGTTCAGGTATCGATTGTTTTGAAGCAGAAGTAGTGGTTTTCGTGTTCTAGTTTCATAACAGATGGAAGTTAATTGATGATCAAGCTGCCTTTGTTGTGCCTGCAGTTGCCTGTATTCTGGCAGAGACTAGATTGTATCAATACAATGGGAATCATATTTTCATTATTTTGTAATATATGCATTCATTACTATAGAATCTAGTTTGTAAATCTTACCAAGGTTCCGCAATTTGGCTAGTTTCCCATCCTTCAGATTGTTTTTTTTTCTTGTGCACAAGGATCTGTAGATCTCTGGGACAACTGTAACAAAAGCTCACTCAGAATCTTCAAATTTATTGAACTTACCAAGTTCCGCAATTTGTCTAGTTTTTCTATACTTCAGAGTAGGGTTTTTCTCGTGCACATTTTCTGTAGATCTCTGGGACAAATGTAACAAAAGTTTTCACTAAGAATCTGCAAATTTGTTGAACTTACCAAGGTTACGCAATTTGGCTAGTTTCCCATCCTTCAGTGTGGGGTTCTTCTCGTGCACAAAGTCGATGACGGCAGCCTCGCTGTAGTGGAGTTTGACCAGATGTCGGGGAATCTTTGCAACCGGCTTCTCGCAGTAGAGGCAGAAGTATTTCTTGTCGAACTTCCGCCGGCCATCCTCGTAACTGCTTGTCGACATCACAATCACATTCTGGAGATCTGTTCCGTAAAAAAAAACAAAAAAAGTAAAAACATGGAAAAATATGCAGGATAGCGCCGATAGAATCTTAGTCACCCATATCCTTACAGCACAAACATTTATAAGCATTTCTTTTTAAACTTCTATCTTTTTGGATGTTGGTCGGCGTGACAATCACATTCTATCACGTTCGATCAGTTCAAATAAAATGTACAAAATTGACATATTCTGAGCAATATTTAGTGATTTATAGACAAAAAGAGGATTTCTGCATAATTACTCAAAGGTGCACCTTTGAAGTGTCAGATATTGCCCAAAATGACATTTGAGACTTCAATCCTGTACCAAAATCATTGTAAGATATGTCTGAATGATGTGTGAAAGTTTCATTGAAAAAGAACACTGCTTTCCTGGTTAAAAAAGCGAAGATATGCGTCAGCTTTTACAACGAACTACTGTATGACGCTTATGACCGTTCATTAACGCTCTTGAGCTGAATGATAGATATCGTCATACTACAGGGGCATTTGAACAAATCTAACCCTATTTTATTCTTCTCTTACCATAAGCTAAACAACACGGTAGAAGAGAAACGAGGAAGCTCCAAGTAATTATCGTGAAGTTAGACACTTTACAGGCATCCCCTTAATATTAATTAGAAAATTACAATCTTGTAGATTATGTCCGATGTCGATAGCTATCTGTATGCCAAATTTTGTGGCGGCGGCGGCGCGTTCGTTGGCGGATTCCCCCACCCCCCAACAAAAATTAAATAAATAAAATACATAAATAAATAATAATAATAATAATAATAATTGATAAATAAATAATAATAATAATAAATAAATAAATTATAATAACCCGGCCTGATTAGGGTTAATGTTGGGTTGCTAGATTGGGAAAAAGGACATAAACCCATTGCCTACGGTAATCTAGTGGGCCCTGCATCAACTCATTGGGGATTGCAAAATCTGGTAGGAATTACATTTAAAGGGACTTAGTAACATTGTCCAAATCTTCAAAATAAATTTCTAATTCTAGCGGTTCCCTTATACCTTGTTGTATTCGTATTAACAATAAAATCACGGGACAGGTTTTGGTTTTTCAAATTTCCCTTTCGTTACAAAGATATGTATGATTGAAGTATTCAGATAAGAAAAACTCCGGGCGAGTTTTTCTTCTGTGTACAAAGTGAGTGCAGTGAGTTACTGAATATCACTTTGCATTTTCGCTCATTACTTGGCCATACAATGTCCATTTGACTTGAAATTTTCACACAATACCCTGTGGACATATGAGATAACAACAATATACATTGCATCAACCATTCATCACTTTTTGCACATGTCAACAAAGTTACTAGATCCCTTTATCCAACAATTTTTCAGGAACATACTAATCTGAATACTCACGGTTCTTAGACGATGGAGGAGGGAGAATATCCTGTTCCTCATCTAAGGAGTTGTCCTCAGTTTTGGCAGTGTTGTTTGCTTGCGCCTGCAAGATTGAAACAAAAAAATGAATGGGTGAGGAAATTTTGAGGACACAAGGAACATACAATGTTTGTTAAAATTATGCTGAACTCTAGTGACCACCTGTATAATAGACCACCTGCCTATACAGCTAAGCCTGCATGCAAGTTAACATATAGGCAGTGCTTGAAATTAGCATAGGCCCGCTGGCCCGGCGCCACTAAAAATTAGCTCCGGGCCACCAAATTTCATTGATCCTGAATACTACTGCAGAGATGCCAACCTTCACAAACCAAAAAAAAGTATTCTGAGAGGTAAAAAACAGTATTTTGAACCAAAAAAAAGTATTTTTAGAGCTGCCAACCTTTAGAGGAAAAAAAACATATTTTTTTGCGAAGCCAATTCGCGCAGTAAAAATACCCTTTACGCGCGCGTTAATATAAAAGTTGGTTTGGTCGATCACACCAGCGTTTGTATGAGTTTGATCGGTTTATTTGTGTTATATTAAAAATATGTATCTGGAGTAATAGTTAATCAGGGTTCAACGTAAATTTTGTTGCCGTTTTCCGATCGTTTATATAGGGAGTAAAAAAATTAAAAAAAAAAAACAAAAAAACAAAACAAAACAAAACAAAAACAAACAAAAAAAAACGTTTTTTTTTTTTTTTTTTTTTTTTTCAAGAAAACGTATTTTATTAGGGGAAAACGTACTGCCGTATTTTGCGTGAAAAAACGTAACAAATGCGGCAAAAACGGAACGGTTGGCATCTCTGCTACTGGCCCGTTCGGGCAACAATATTTAACAGAATTTGTTATATTTTTCTTTGTTTGCGGCCACCAGATTTAGGTTTCGGGCCATTCAAAATTTAACATTGTTTTTACTTGCCTGACTGGGCCATGAGGCAAAAAGGTTAATTTCTAGCATTGATATAGGGCATGCATGCATTTGGATTTAGTAGAATGCATTAGCACAACTTGTTCTGCGTGTTTGAGGTTAACATGAATGCGGGCTCGGCTGGACTTTCACATAGATACACACCTATATGACTCCCTCAAAAGTAGTTTTGAACTTTTGATGTTAGTGAACTTGTCTATAGAGTACAGAAGCCATGATGTCATAAAAACACTTTTTTAGAATTTTTAAATTTTGACTTCAGTTTCAGAAAGAGCATAACAAATAATGTCCAAATACCGAATATCAAAGGTATAGGTTACGTATTGGCTGAGATATGCCCATCCGAGTGAATTTTACTTCAATGGGCAATCAGTGTTATATTGCACTGGTTCATAAATTAACACTGATGCCTATTGACAAAAAAAATCATTCGGATGGGCATATCTCGGCCAATACGTAACCTATTCCTTTGATTTTCGGTATTTGGACATTATTTGTTATGCCCTTTCTGAAAATGAAGTCCAAATTTAATAATTCTAAAAAAAAATATTCATGACATCATTTATGACATCACACGTCACCACTCTATAGAGCCCATCTACTCGAAATGAACAATGATTTTTCTCTCTCCGTTGGTGTGGTCTATATTTTAAAAGTTTTGACAGTATCAACATTACTAATTTGATGACACGCGCAGCACCCTGGGGTACCGTTGTACCCCGGTATCCCGCGTTGTGTAGCGCCATCTTGTGTCCATCTGAAGTACAACCGTACCGCAGAGCAATCATGGACCCCACTGGTGTATTGCGTTTTGCATGCTGCGCTTGTATGCATGCTACCCCCGCCGCAAAGAGAGCATTTTGAACGTAAATAAAGCATAACGAAAATAATTTTACACTCTTTGGTACCCCAGTGTACAGCCCTGAAAAATAAATAAATAATTAAACAAAATGGCGGATTTTCATTTGGTAACCCAGGGTACCATTTATGTCATCATTTATTCTAACTTCAACTTCATGTACTTCTTATAATATAATTTTGTTTTAATTATAATATATCATTTACCTGCAGATAGGCCGTTTCGTAGACCAGGGGGTCGATCGCGACCGTCGTCGCGGCCAAGTTGTTTCTAGCTGTGCTAACCCATTGGACGTCAGCCATTACTGGTGCAGAGGCTTGCTTTATAGCCTGTTGCTGCTGCTGCTGCTGTTGGTATGCAGTGGTCACTGTTTGGTAGAACACTTGGGGTTGTGTCTGGGCTTGCGTTTGTGCTTGCAGGTGGACCTGTATTTGGAGAATTAAAACAAAAAATAATTAATTAATTTTCAAAAAAAAGCATAAGGGGTGGCAGTGGGGGGGGGGATTGTGTCGAGTCATGCTGAAGGATTCTTCTGTACAGTACCAAGAGTTGAAGATTATTAGACACTCAATGGTGATTCCCTGCTGTGGTATTGGAGATGAAACAGAAGCTTGCTTGGCTTGCATTTGCGCTTGAATTTGGACCTGTACATGTATGTTAGAAAGTTTAGAAAAATGAACAAACAACTAGACAAATACATCTTACCCACAAAAACGTAGCATGCTGGAATGCTGCACCCTTTCGCTTCTCCTTTGATAATTTTCATCGCATAATACATATTAACCTGCAGACAAGCAAACAAAGAGAACTTACCTGCTCGGGTGACGTTGCGTGCTTAGAGGCACTGATTTTCCGTTTTTAAAAAAGGCCTTTTCCGTTTCAGAAAATCAGGAATTCCGTTTTTACCTGCCTGAAAAACGGAAATTCCGTTTTGCCATAGACTTTGTACATGTGAAAAACTGCAAATTCCGTTTACATAGAACTCCATACAAAATGTAATGAGTAGGGTAAATCATGATTTTCACCCACAAATCATCAAAATTTGGGGGGAATGTGTCCTGCCTGATATCAGGAAGGACTTACCACAGGCCAGAGAGTAAATATCTTTAAAATTCATTTAATAATGATTAATGCTGAGTTGGTTTGGTCGATCACACCGGTTCCCCACCGTCACCATCGGGTCCCGGTTTCGTTTTCTTTGGAACGGGGTCCGAAAAAGAAAGAGGAAAAAAAAAAAAAAACGATTTTTTTTTTTTTTTTTTTTTTTTTTTTTTTTTTTTTTTTTTTTTTTTTTTTTTTTAAATGGTCAATTCCGCGATTTTCCGCGATTTTCCGCGATCGCGGAAAATCAGTGCCCCTACGTGCTGCGACCGATTGGTCAAGGTGCCGTTGACGTCCCAAACAGCGCTCTCTGCCTCCTCTTTGATGATGATGATCCACAAAGAAAGAAACAACTGAACAAATCTTTATCAAAATAAATAACAAATAAGTCTTACCTGAGGTGACGTTGCGTGCTGCGACTGATTGGTCAAGGTGCCGTTGCTGTCCCAAACAGCGCCCTCTGCCTGCTCTTTGATGATGATGATCCACAAAGATCCACAAAGAAACAAATGACTAAACAAATCTTTATCAAAATAAATAACAAATAAGACTTACCTGAGGTAACGTTGCGTGCTGCGACTGATTGGTCAAGCTGCCGTTGCTGTCCCAAACAGCGCCCTCTGCCTCCTCTTTGATGATGATGGCGTCCACGAGACCAAGGCACGGCACGCTCGATCCGGTTGTCACTATTTGCTTTCCCTCAGCCTGGATTGAGGCGTGATCCATGTCCTGTGTGCGATAAACAAAACAAAAAATAGTCAAACCTGTGTTAGTGGCAGATAGCAGCCAACTTGTCTAGAGAGTGGCCACCAAAAGTGGTCCCATGCAGTGTTATGGAACCTGTCTACAGTTTTCACTATTTGCAATCCCTCATTGACAAAATTAGAAAAATATTGTTTTCTTCCATGTCATGCTTCATCTATCATCACAGGTTTGATCAGGAAACTAGGAAAGAATGATATTTTGAATAGTAAAAAGTTTACTCAAGAAAAACAATTTTTGGGCCAATAAATCTTTCTTTCGGGCCACCAGAAACGGGGAAGAAATCATTTCACTGGCCCGACCGGGCCACTTGCAAAAAAGGTAAGTGTGGAGCCATGACAATAGCAACAACGCTACAACGTTATTGTCTCCCTGTCCGACTCAGACTCAGTTGCACTATAGATCAATATTAGTATTACGACTTTTCAGTTGAACATCATTTTCGTTAACAATGTCCAAGAGAATCTCTTGTTCTTCTGTTTAAATTACATCATTCATCATCATCATCATCAGACATCTGCACTGAAACCTGAAGGATAGGTTTGCATCCTACTACCCGACTACTGTACTGTAGTCTACTGATCTTCCGGTTGTTGCTAAGCCTAGGTTGGATTGGTGCATGGCCATGATGGCCATGGTGCGGCTTAAAATTGTATCAATCTGTACAATTTAAAGTTGAGGCAGTGTTCTTTTTCACAGAGAATGATTAACGAATTGAACAGTCTACCCTTGCATGTTGTAGAAAGCTCGTCCATAAATGCTTTCAAATCCAACTTGGAGAGATTTTGGTCTGTAAAAAGAGACAAATTCAGTCCTGATGAAGGTTTTGCCTGCCCATGTTCATCATCTGCTGTACAGCGTCACTAATCGCACAGAAGTTCAGACCTACTCTGATGTCAACAAGGGGCAAATAAGTTTGTAAAACTTTATAAGCCCACATCCAAGGTATATATATATTTTGGGCGCTAGCCGCGCTACGGCTATTGGCATACGCACAAGACAGACTTCCATGCAAATAAATAACAGAATCTTTCCTCCCAGTCCCACCAAAATTGATCTAGCTTTCTTTCAAAAATGTGTACTGGTGATGGTGTGTATTGATGTGGCTGTTGTTATTGTGATTAATGATTAATTTAAGTTACATACAATGATGATTTGGTCTAAGGACAGTCGACGACTCGAACTTGAATAAAGTAAAGAGACAAAGTCGAACTAGACTCACTCAATTTGTCAATACAACGGCCGCACACAACGGCAACACCAACGACGGATTTGATTTTTTAATTTTGGACTCGCATTCACAATTTGCACAAAACTGAGCAATATATGGGCTTTTCATTTGTCATAGTTATTATCAGCCATCTACTTTGACATTATTATGACATGGGCTTCATCAATTTATGAACAAATGCTCACTTACTCTTGTAAATTGATTGCCAAATTTTGCGCTAGTCCCATGTGTGCATAAAAAAATTCACATTGATAATGCACGCAAATGACCCCAAGCCATTTCTGCATGCGAATGAACAATGCGCGCGTGCACACGCATCTAACGCACGCTGGTCATGTCATTTTGACCTTTCTCTCGAAGCAGCAACCGCAAAATTATGAAAATTAATAAATGATTAGGGAAATTGGAACATGGAATATTGAATATTTTCACATTTCTATAATATCTAGAATACGAAGATACTATTACTCAGTCATACATGAAAATAAAACCAGAAAAATGAGCTGAAATACGTACCATCGGATAATTTTCTCGGGAACAAAGCATTCACCCGCATTCGGTCGCTGTCTTTTTTTCTCCAGCTGCTGTGTTTGTCGCCCTCTATCGGCATATTACTTATACATTCTTTATTTCGTTTATTTTGCATCGTTTGGATCGGAGGTCAATAAAATCTTTCATTATTTTGCTATGAAGCTACGCTTCAAGGGGTGGCATAGCGTCGGGGGCATAGGGTGCAATTGCTCCACCAATAATTAAATGAAAACACAAGCATGAGGGAAAATCTTTTACAAAATAAAGAAATACAGGGGGTTTACTTGTTTATGACGTCATAATTATTCTACATATGACATGTGCCCCAATAATTTGCGTGCCCCCTCCCCCCCCCCCCCTTCCCCCACTGTATATTATTATTATTATTAGGCTATGATTATTTATTCGACCAAAAAGCACAATACAGTGTAAAATACAACACAATTACATGTATTAACATAATTCACATTATACAAAAATGCAGGTTACAATTGCGACAAAAGAAAATACATGTATGAAGAAGCAGTAGCCTATAGGCCTATGTGGGCCAGGGTTCACAAAAAGTGAAGTTCATCACTGTTGCCCTATAGGGCATGTGAATCCCGCACACACTGGTTCCAGAAACTTTAAAAAGCTCACAAAAATAACCAACATAGTCAACTCTCCACACAAACCAATGATTTAGATTATGTTACTAACAGAAAGAAAGAAAAAAAACCATTTAATTTTACTTTCATGTACCTTGTGATTCCCAAGCAATGTTCTTCTATTAGTATTACCATAGAAAATTGCATTGATTTATTTGTTTATTTCAGAGAATGATATGAATGCACCATTCCCCCAAAATTTGAAAACAAACAACATAACAAACAAACATTACATGCAACCCACATTAAAACAATGAATGAGGCATAAGGCTGTGGTCATCCACGATGCTTGCGATCACCTGCAACAAGACAATGGAACTTATGAAGGGCAGATTCTGTTCGAAATAACTAACGAAATGGGAAAGACACTAGTTGAGGTTCATTTGGGTAGCACAACCATTTATTAACGGCGATTCCAGCCGACCAAGATAAGGGAATCCAACCGAAGTCAATGACGACGATAACCGGGCGTACATTCGCCACAGATGGCGCTATGCATATATAAACATTAACAACACTGGGTAATTACATCGATATCGATGTGTATATCGATGGGTAATTAACATTAACCATAACACTGGCGTGATCACTTTTCTTCCTTTCTCCATTCTTTGCTTAAACACAAACAATTCCAAAACATTATCTAAAACTGTAAAATTAAACTCTTGCCTACTAATAACATTACATCATCATTAGGACAATACAATTCCTAAGTGATCAACCTATTATTCTAAAACTATTTGCAATCACATCTAAACATACCTGAAACTATGCATACACTACTATTACCAAAACATTGTGTGAGAAACAATCTTATAACTCTGTATAAATATATACATTGAAAGGGCACTATGGAATACAATTAACATTACAAACCTAATATGCATACTGCCTATCCGTCTTTTCACCTGTAAAATAAAATATGGTTAAGGAATAAGGCCAACATTTTTTTTTGTTGGATTGGAGTAACGGGCAACCAAACATTAGGGTAGGTAGGTAGGTTTTTTTTTCAGGATTCGCACAAATACACAAAAACACACATATAACACACAAATAACACATATCGCAAAATTTTTGAAAAAATAAAAAATCAGAAAAAACCTTTAGGGTCGGCGGTATTTTTAGGGTCGGGCGGGTTACGCCAATCCAACCATTTATTTTTCATGGCCTAAGTAAGAGCCGTATACAAATTATGCAATCAAATCTAAACAACATAGGCAAAAAAAGGGCTGTATTACAATCATAACTAACAAATAAAAAATAATTTCACGCATCTTACTGTACCAAAACTAAAAACAAAAGCGAATCGGCTGACAATAACATGATGGCAGTAACAAGCGCCAGCACACAATGGACTAACTATTGAATGGATTGGCAAATGCCCTATAAACAAATCAACAATTACATATGTAAAAACTGGAATCATAATACAATAGCAAAGTGAACTGTGTAACAAAATATATAAGGTAATGAGAGGGAAATAACCTGTCACCCAATACCCAATAAGAAAAGACATGTACAGTAACCTAGATGTAGCATGGCAATTGCAACAAGGGCAATGCAAATATACAGTGTACACTCAAACAACCAAAGTATCATGTATCCATTAGGCTGCTAAAAAGGACTGAGCATTGAGATACAGAGTGATATTGAAATATATACAAATAACATAAAACGTGAAATATACACGAGTGTGGAGCCATGTGTAATGTAATATACATAAGCGGGTAATCATGACAGGCAGTAAATGAACACTATACACGTAATAAAATAGATGTTTGTACATACAATACGTACAAACGAATCTAATACAAGAAAAAAAATGTTTCGTGACTTGAGGGGGATCTACCTGCCGGGTAACCAATTGGAACTCAATGTGTAGCAACTATGTGAGTCAAGTAAATACAAAAACAGGATAGTACGAATAAACCAATGGGCTAATAACAAACGAGTAACATAAGAGAAATGATAAAGGGAGACCAAGAAATGGCGATGGGGATCTAATCTAACATGGAAAATAACAACTTATACCATGAAACCATGTCATCAGTCCTTAAACATTCAATACATCGTAAAGTCCTTAAACCGAGCTGGGAGGTGTCGTGAGCGTTGAGGCCGTCCAATACGGGGAGCTGTGGTAGGAGGACTGACGGACCCCTGGGGAGGGACTGATGAATCGGGTACTAACAACTGAGAAGGGGAGTGGAGGTGGGAGGGGGCTCATGAAGGGGGATGCAGGGGACTTCCGAGTCCGGGGGCGAGGAAAGTTCAGGGGGGCACATCTGGCCCGGCGGCAGGAGATGTATCCGGCTCGTCGTCCTCACAGATCTGCGGTGACCGGGGCACCGGTAGGAGTGGGACAGGGACCTTCAGGCACTGAGACATCTTGACGCGATAGGAAGACTTCCTGAGCTGGGCACCAACACATTTGCGGATATTGCACCAGTCGCCATCAACAGAGGAAACGAGATATCGGGGACGAGCGGGGGTCTTGTTACGATCAGACCCCGATCAGACATGAGGTACACGAGATCACCAACGTTGAGGACAGCGTCGCCAGAGATTATGCCAGAGGGGGCCTTTGAACGTTCACTGTGTGGGTGGTTGGCAAGACGCTGCTCATGCTGGGTAGAGATGAGATCTGCATCCGACCACGAGAGCGTAGGTGGCTGTTGAGGCGAGCGGTCACAAGGGATAAGGTCAACGGTGTAATTGTGCCACCTGTGGGTTTATGGCGGAGAATCTCATCTTCCAGTTCGCGGATGGCCTTCTCTGCAACAGGGTTCTTGTGGGGGTTCTTGGTATGGCCAAGTTCTATCGAAAGCCGAAGCTGGGCGAGGCGCGAATCTTCGCGGAGTGCTGCAAATCCTGGGGCTGAATCAGTGCGTATGACGGCAGGTGGACCGTCGAGTGGACGTAGTTCAACACACAGGCGAATAAGAGCGTCGCGGAGTGTGTCACGACGTTCATCATCCAGGAAGCACGTGGCTGTGTAAGAAGTTACACATTCCCTGAGCCCATGGATCAGCTGTTTGGAGCGTTTGAGAACATCGGCCGCAAAACTAGTTCCCACGACTGCTGGAGGATCACTAGCGGACTGAGGGTCAACCGTGCGTGGGGCGTTGCGTAGGGACGTACACTGATGGCAGCTCTCTGTGACATGTGTTAGAGCAGAGTTCATGTCCAGCCCCCAAAAATGACGATTGACAACTGCTTTGGTGACGAGTTGGGTGCTCAAGCTGGAGGTGAAGCGATGTAAGGAGACCGTCCAGGACACCACGAGGTGCAACAATACATTCGCGTGGGGATGCGAGAGCCTGTTCGCGGCGAACAACCAGGAGCCCATC
The DNA here is from genome assembly GCA_037951105.1 of Echinarachnius parma. Lineage (NCBI taxonomy): Eukaryota > Metazoa > Echinodermata > Echinoidea > Clypeasteroida > Echinarachniidae > Echinarachnius > Echinarachnius parma. Next base: position 6,380 of record JBAMJV010010804.1, on the reverse strand, counting down.
CTTAGCGATGGTTGCGACGCGGAGGTACCTTAACATCCCGTATATTGGTGAGCTTCTTGGAGGGCCGAGTGCCTTGGTGGAGGTAAGCATGTGTGCGCCTCAAATCCTGACACTCTGACTGGATGCTCAGCCAAGCTGGTCTGGAAGTGAAAGGCAGCTTCCGCTGACCACTGAGGACATCCTGCGGGGTAATACGGTTGACGACAGAGTCCTCCGTCTGGCGGATGAAGAGGCATATCTGGCATGTGGGGTCTGAGCACTCAGGGGCATTCCTGCTAGCGAAGTCTGATGGGACGTTGGCGGAACCAGCAATATGTCGAACAGAGCATTGGAACCTACTGACAGTTGACAAGAATATTGAAACACGCGGGCTGGCAGAGAACTCACCCCTACAGAGTTTCTCGAAGGCTTGTACGCAAGGTTTGCTGTCAGTGATAACGCATGCGCGGTGTTGCGACTGGATGATGTAGGGGCCAAACTGTTTGCAGGCGGCGGCGATGGAAAGGGCTTCGATCTCACACGGTTGCCATGTGACCTGTCTATCACGGAGCTTGCAACTGAAAAAACCTGCAACTCTAGGTTTGACCTGTCTGGTGACGTACAAAGTAGCGCCAATACCCTGCTTCTTGACAGCACCATCTGTGACGATCCAGAGCTGGTCAGAGGGGCGTGGGAGGGTGATGGTACGGGGGGCCGCCAAGGCATCGTGCGCTTTCTTGAATTCTGTACGAAGGTCATCTATCCAGGAGATACGATCGCTTGACTGGCGGCCTGCAACTACAGTGTCGAGTGGAGTGAGGAACGACGCGCAGTGTGGGAGGACGCGTGCAAACATTTTGTATGCCCCAATGAAGGACCGCATGCCTTTGACTGATGTCGGAGGGGAGCATAAGGCGAGGGCGGCACCGCAATGAGGACTAGCGTGCAATGTTCCTCGTGACCAGATCCAACCCAGGATTGTCGTGGATTCTGGGCAAACGACTGTCTTGGACGCTGAGAGGTGCAACCTAGACTGGCGGAGGTTATGTAGGACACGGGCCCAATTCTTCAGGAGCTCTTCGGGGGTCTCACCACCACAGAACAGATCATCGGCAAGTTTCACAACGATACCCTCAAGGAGTAAATCTCCAAGAACACGGCACATGAGCTCTTCAAGTGCAGTTTCAGAACCAAGCATACCCATAGCACAACGAGTGTACACGCGTACTCCACGGTAGGGTGTTGCAACACCACAATACTTCATTGACGCCTTTGACAGGGGGGTCTGGTAAAAGGCATTGGTGAGGTCTGTGGCAATGATGTGTTTCCACTGGCCAATTTTTCGAAGTGTGGAATCGACATCGGGCATGAGGGAGGGATGCCGCGGCTTAGCATATCGCCCAACGTCAGCGAAGGCGGTAACAAGGCGAAAGCCTCCATTGGCTTTCTTCACCAGAAAGGATGGATTCAGGTATTCCACGGATATTCCTACATCCTCAGGGCGGGCAAACACACCTTGTTTCTCAAGTGCATCAAATCTCTCCTGAAGATCAACCAAGGAGCTACGTGAGTAGAGGGGGAGCCGACGTTTGCGCTGAAGGGGCTGAACAGGCCCCATGTTGACAACAGCTTCAAATGGGCCAACAGCACCGTTATACCCCTTGAAGGCAGGGTCGAAAACATCATCAAATTCAGCATGAAGGGACTGGAACTCATGGCGAGTGTGTTCAGGGAGGACACTGCTAGGATCGAGAGACACTGCATCAGAAAAAACGACCGTGAGTGCTACGCTGTGGAGAAGCATCCTTGATGGTGGTTGGTGTGGTGTCAGACAGGTTCAGGCGGCACATACACAGGGCGTACCTGGCAGAAGTGTTCATTCCTACGAATAACCTTCGGCTCTTGGGTGAGATTGGGAATGCGCACCTTGCCTGCTACGCTTGAGACCACACAGGGGTTGGGCCATAATGGGTCAGGGGAGTTCATCGCCTTCTGATCTATAACTCGGGGCTCAAGGGCAAGTGTCTCATATGGCGAGAGTGCGCTGGGGAGGGAGACCTCAAGGCCACAAGGCCACCAGGCCACAACACCGTGGATTGAGGGGGAGCATGTAAGACATGTGCGCGGCGGATAGCATGTGACGAACTGTCGAGAGGCTTACGGGACCCATATGGAATGACTGTGTCATCACCAATGCAAAACTGACGCTTAGCTGGGCGAACTGAGACGTCATTGTGTTCCATAAATGGCATGCCGGCGAGGACATCTACATCGAGATTGTCGATGACAAGGCCCTCGAAAACGAACTCTTCACCATCACGGGTGAAAGTAAGCTTTGTCTCACCGACAACATCAAGAGGGGAAGACCCATCAGCCTGATGGGCAGACTGTGAACTAAAATTGATGACACCATGGATGGACTGAACCGTGGAGGTCTTAATCATGTTGCCTGTAGCCCCACTGCCAACAGTGACACGCACAACCTGATGGCCATAAAACACGTCAAAGTAAGGAGACTGGCGAACCTGGACACGCAGAGCCAGGGATGTGCTATCACTATCAGCCTGGACCGGAACAGCCTCTGACAAATAAACTTGTTCTACCTGGCACAAATCATCGATCTCCTCATCATATCCAAAAATGTTTGCAACTTGACGCGCCTTAGCAATAAAACGCCTATCCTGCTCAGGGAGGTATGTGCACTCGCTTAGATAGTAGCGTCTTTTCGCTCTGCGACGCAAGTGCGGCTACGGGGGATTTAAATTAGCTTTGATCGTCCCCGTACTCTGGCTACCGTCGCGATCTATTTGCAGTTTCGCAGTGAAGAATACGCGGAACGCCTCCTTGCTCGAGTGACATAGCGCGCTGATTGGCTGACCCCACTGACCCATTGAAGTAAGGGCTATACCGCCACCGATCTACACCGCTCCGTAGTCGGTGTACATACAACGCTATTTCGGCCAACTACCGTCGTAGGTTTGGACGATACGCGGAAATTTTCGGTCTGAGTGCGACCCCCCGCTAAGATTAGCGTTGTAGAACAACATGCGTCGCCGTGCGAAAAGACGCTAGTGATTGTCTGGGCGGTGCGCTTCGCGGCAAAGTGGACAATAGCGTCTTTTCGCTCTGCGACGGGAGTGTGGCTACAACGCTAATCTTAGCGGGGGTCGCACTCAGAGCGAAAATTTCCGCGTAGCGGCCAAACCTAGGACGGTATTTGACCGAATTAACGTCGGTCGTAGAGCCGCTACGCGGGTACGTGATCAGCCAATCAGAGCGCTTGGACGGCAAGGCTCGCTGCCTCACGTGTTTCATGCACTAATTCGTACACACGCGCTGCATGCACAGTATGTTGTGATTTGTACTGCCTATACCGTATGCTTATAGTACAACATGCATGATAAATGGAACGAGTGAAACTCCCGCGTATTCAGAATTACGAAACTGCAAATAGATCGCGACGGTAGCCAGAGTACGGGGACAGTCACAGCGGATTTAAATCCCCCGTCGCCGCACATGCGTCGCAGAGCGAAAAGACGCTAATATCTACTGGTGCGTTGGGGGATGCGGGTGCGGGGCTGTGGGTTACGGCGACCACGCGGCATGGAAGGGCGCTGAGAACACAGGGGAGGAGACGTCAGGGAGCGCATTGTGCGAGAGCTCTCCGAGGTGTGAATTTCGTCTAATAGGCTGTCTAGGGCCTGTGAAATTTCAGGCTTTAATGAGGCTAAAGTCCTAGAGCGTAGCTCTGTCCCATATCGCTGCTTCACAAGGCGGGGAAGTTCTGAGTTAATCAGCTGGAGCCAGTGAAGGACAATGAAATTCTCTATTGTGGGGGTAAGCTCCTCGTCTTCTTTCACGTGGTCACCATTGTGTGAGATACCGCCAGTGACAGTAAGCAAGTTGTCCTCGACAAAGGCTACGAGCCTCTGGAATAGGTCTTCAGGGCGCTCGTCGGGCTCAAGCTTTATGTCAGTAAAGTCTAGAAAGTGGGCACCTGTGCTTTGGAAGCCGTAGTGTAGCCGTATTTTGCCCCAAATGTCATTGAGAGAAGTGGCATTCTTCACGATAGAATTCCGAGAAATGACGGGACAAAAATTGGCAATTTGTCCTAACATGAGATCTAGCATGCTAGCCTTTTGGTGGGCTGATTTTCGAGATTCTAGAGGGACAGAAATTGGGTCATCGGTGAAGCCCCTAAGGGGTTCAGACTTGGTTTTCTTTGCCCATAAACAATCATCGCCCAGAAAAGGGGCAAAATTAGAGTCAAGAGTAAGTGTGTAGACTAGGTTCTGTCTCCAATTCTCGAAAGAATCCACCGTTTCATGCTTGGTTAGGCACCATTGTTTTGGTGCTCTTGGGGCTGACGCCATTGCGAAAATGAATGGGTGGGACTACAATAAAAAACGAAATGAACTTATACCAACAAAATGTAGTTGGGCAACTAGAGATACTTAGCTCAATCGTCTCTCTGGGCAGGTGAAACTACGTACATCCAATGGGTATGGCCGTTTCCGACGCTGCCACCACGCAATGGGAAAGACACTAGTTGAGGTTCATTTGGGTAACACAACCATTTCGGCGATTCCAGCCGACCAAGATAAGGCAATCCAACCGAAGTCAATGACGACGATAACCGGGCGTACATTCGCCACAGATGGCGCTGTGCATATATAAAAAATAACAACACTGGGTAATTGACATTAACCATAACACTGGCGTAAACGTTACAACATAATGCAAATTTCGCAATAAATTCGGTCTAATTCCCAGTTATAGCCATAAATAGGTTTTGTGTATTACATTTCGGCTAAAATAAACCTTAGATATTATTTATCGTGCTTAATAAGCATGATGAGGCTGGTTTGGGGTTGTTTCATCCCAGTTTAGCTTCCCCAGTGAGCTGCTATAGGGATTATCACTTCAAGGTTCAAGGTTGATCATACAGTAGCACGACTGGTCACGGCGAACGCATGTGCCGTGTGTTCTTTTCTCGTCGCAAGGTTTGCGATCAAAACAATAGAAGAGAGATAGCTTGCGGTGATGGCGTAGACTTGTAGTGCGGGAATGGTCTTTCATTGGCTGCAACCGCTGCATCTCACCCTGAAATGTTTGAAAGGGGCCTTATTCGGGTCAAGACAAACACTATTCATGTCATATTCATGTATACACGGATATCAGGATTATTCGAGCAAACTTATTCACTTTTCAATTAATCAAGATTTTCATAAGTAGCTTGCAAAATATTTGGTACAAAATTACCTGTACACAAGTCAATGTATGCACTATCATGACAATTATACAAATAGTGCATGGTTTGGAATTGAATATACCAGAATAGACACTGATACATTTTTAATTTCTCGAGAGTGATTATATTGCATCGAGGCCGCAGGCCGAGTGCAGTATAATCGCACGAGAGAAATAAAAAATGTAGAATATTTAACGACAGGAATCATGTACTAATTGTTATATAAGATGATGACACTCAGGCGCTGATTTCCAAGTGTGATAACACATAGATCTAAACATAAATAATGAGTTACTGTAATGAAGAAGAATGATGGGTACTCACCAAACTAGTAGGCCTATGCTGAATCAATCATTGAAATTTGTCCTCAAATGTTTTATCGGTGACACGGTCCTCTTGAAAACACTTTATAAATGTATTTTAAAATGTAAAATAGTCTAACTCTAACGTCAGCCCGTACCTCAGCGTTATTGCTGACCGCTTCGCGTTATAGCTCCCGTTGCCCTGCCGCACCTCGGCGTAGAACGCCCGTAGAAATTAGCACAGTTCATCCTTTGGCTTCGTTAGAATGGCATCAAAATCAATGTCCTTCTCGGTACAATATGACCGCACAACTCGAATAGAGAACGCAATGACCTCTTTGGTCTTCTTCGAGTCTATATTATCTTTCGATTCTCCGAGATCGTCCTCCGAAATTGTTGGAAAACGGTTTGTTTCTTCGCTGGTAGCCATAATTGCAACTTTTTTTGTATCACCCGCGCGCGAAAAAACAGTTGCAAAAATTTGCTATCGCTAGTTTAGTATCGACTACAATCGAATAAAAAAAGGCCCACTGACATTAATATAAAAATGCGAAACACGATATATGGTTTTATTCAACACCCAGAATATATCGTTATATCGATAGTAAGACAAATATCGTATCGCCTTTGTTTTGATATCGTTTGGGCGGTCTATGGAAAGTACACACATAGTACCATAAATAAATTGATGTTATAGTGCACGTTACAAGCTAGTAACGTGCACTATACCGGATTAATCATCGGTAATCAACCAATAGGAATGCTCTATTTCCCTTCATTATGACGTCATCATCTTATATATAGCTGTGTGTATCACTCAAGTGGGGTCTGTTCGAAGTATATGGCCC